>JANHFN010002153.1:158881-171404 GCA_032468175.1 Toxicocalamus goodenoughensis
AGGTAATTTTCAATTTATTCTCTTGAAGACTTATGCCAGAGCCTTCAATACTCTTTCGAGACCTATATTAGCCCTAAATAATATAACAACATAGGAACACGGTGGCTTATGAGGTTAGGACACTGGGTTGACAATTGGCAGTTCTGCGTTCAAGACCCAGTTGCTACCATGAGCGAAGGTGAGCTCCCATCACATGGCCTAGCTCCTGGTGATGCAGCAGTTTGAAAATGGATGACCGTAAGTAGATAGATATGTACCACCTCAGTGATAATGAAAGATGCTCCCAACTAGGTGTCCTCCAGGCAACAGTGATGCCACTGGCTGATCCTTTCAGCGCTTTGGTGCTCCTGACATGGAATTATAGTATATAACTTCATTGTCTGTATAAATTATAATAGATTTCTCATTCAATTTAGGAGGATGAAAGTCCAAATTTGTTAGGTTATTTGCTGTCATTTATGTAAACAATAAACAGGATAATATACATCCCCGTTTAGCTTTTTTTAACTCGTAGATGTTAAATTACCTTGGGGACATCACTGGTTTATGGCATAACACTGCTTTTATCCCATCCTCCTGATCTCACCCACAGATTCTTCTGCATGGCAGTAACATTTGTCTTTAGCTTTATAACCTCATCAAAAATTAGAATAATGTAAGAGACATTGAGGAAGCTTCTGGCTTCTCCCCCAAATCAGAAAATGCTGACTTCATAATATCCCTGTATAAATGTACTATACTGAATGTCATGAATATTTGTTTCAGAGAGATGCAACCTGGATGATTTCAATACTGCTTGTAAGAGAGTAAGGATGATCAAACTCTATTGCCTGCACATATATTCCATTCAAATCATTTTACCCTTATGCCAAATAACCTAGTTTCATGGATGCTACAATTATTACAATGTACCTGAAGACAATTTCTAACATTTTTAAAAAATGAAAAATGTTCATAATGATGGGGCAGTGACGCAACAATGCCCCATCTGAGAATCCTTAAGCATGTTCTTTTAAAAAGCATAATTTTAAAGAAAAAGATTTCATTTTGATTTTTGAGTAAAATCTTTTCTGTACTAATCCTCTATTCCTTGGGTGTCAAACTCACTGTGTCACATTGCCGTCACGTGATGTTTTGCAATATTCTCCCTATTCACGGAGGTGGGGTGGGCATGGCCTGAAAATGACACATCCAGCCCATGGGCCACCAGTTTGACACCCCTGCTCTATTCCTACAGGTAGTTCTGGCCAAATTATCAGGAAGTACTTGCTGTTGGATTCTACCTACACAGTTCATTATAGTCTGCTACTATTGGTTGGAATTGACTGAAAATACAATACAAGGTTTGGCTGTAATACAACCTTAACCTGAGGTCAGAGGTAAGATTAATGGAAAAAAGAGCAAAGCAGTATTTGTCTATATCTATCCAGTTCTAAGAGCAACATTCTTTTTGATTTCTTCAGTTGCCATATTTAAGGAATCAACTTTTTTTTAAAAATATGCTTATTATTTTATTTGTTTAAAGCACAAAGAAAAAAAAGAAAAGGCAAACAAATGATGCAAAACTGAAAGCATGACATTAGGAGTGAATTACATGGATGAAATGACACGTGTGATAATTTATTTTCTCATACACATAGTGGGAGGGAGAGAGAGAGAGACTATTACTGCGTGAAAATGTGGCAGTTTGTTCAAGAATTGCACAATCTATGTTTTGGAAAATTTAATTATTATGCAAATGTGCTCACTAATATTTATTTTGTTTTTTACAACCTGCATTTTTCCAATAAGCAACCCATCATATGTGCACAATCATCACAGAAACACACAGTCATCACAAAATTCCTGATATTCCAGGAATCCTGCATTACCTAATTTATTTCAAATACAAAATAATTACACAAATGTATAGATTCAAGGTTTATACAAAATGGTCTGTATTATTTATACATATTTTTAAATTTTTAAATTCAAACTGGGAATTTAATTGGTTTTGATGAAATCATAAGTAACAGTAAAACAGATTTGTTATTGTATGCTAATACTGTGTTAACATTAAAATAGATACTCATTGATATTAGAGGGGATTTTATGAACTGAAAGTTAAAGGATGCATATGGTTTCAGGAAAACAAATACTGTATCAGAAAATGCATTCCAGTAGAATTCTGTTCTTTCCTTCAGTCCAAACATAGCATTCTTTAATGGGCTGTACAATAAAACTTTATGCTTTCATCCAATCTTATTTCTGGACACATTTATAGATCACACAGCATGGTTCAGTGAGTGCCCTCTAAAATTAAAGTTGGATTTATTTGAATACCAGGACTCTTTTCCCAACACTATTAAAATAAAGACAAAACTATGGAGACAAAATCCATTATAGTTTCCAACAACAAAATTTCCCCCAATACTGTTGCAAAAATTCTTTCTACTGAAATGATTTGCTACAATAAAAAGCATACATTACATATAAAAAGATACCAGTGTACTAAAAGTGACAGAAGTGAACTAGCAAATCCTTCAAAGCACATATTATATAAATGACTAGCATTTAAAAACATTTCCTCCTATAAAATGTAGGTCATTTACATTTATAAATCTTTTCCCCCACTGAAATGAGTGTTCAAATAATTCTGTTATTCAACTCTGTACAGCTTGAAACCAAAGTTCAAACTTAGTTTCTGTTTGACGTTTTGATTTCTTTCACTTGAATTAAATAAAGCTCATCTCATCAGCTAATAATTCCTGTAGCAAAAAGCAATTTTATAAAAATAAACCATGACTCAATGCTCAACTGCAGTGTACAATATGAACAGAACTATCTCCTTATATTGCACAAATCTGATTTCTAGAGATGCATATTCGTATTTTCAATCGGCACAGAAAGTCTTTTCTTCCTTCCAGGACACTGACATTGGGGTAGTCTTCATCCTCTTACAGAAGTGCAATTGAGCCATTAGTTTCATAATGAATGTGTGTGGCAGGTGCAATACAGATCTAAACTCTGTTCTTCCTGCAGCTCCAATTGTGCTGTGTAAACAACATTATGCTTCAAACAGAAAAAAATGTCGGATTTATTGATTAAAAACTTAAACAAAACTATTGAATTCCCCAAACAGTTTTTGGAACTATCCTTATGCTACTTGTACAGTTAGCACGGTTAGGCATTATTGCTTACATACAGTACATCATATGCCTCCTGATATAAAGCAGTACAATGATCTGTTTATGTACAAGGTTCTTTTTTTTTCCTTTTTAGTTTAAAAACAAGCTGTAAAAACATTACATACTTTACAGACAATACAAATTCCCACATTGGTACTCAAGTCTAACAAATGGAATGCATAACATTAATAAAACATCATAAAGGAAGACTGACAGTAAGTCCTTGATTGTCAAGACACATTTATATTTTATATATAAACTCTTAACTGTGCAGAATCAAAAGATTCAATCATAGGTATATCCTTATTTAATAACTCATATTTACAGAACAATATTGCATAAAAAAATAAAATAAACATTTACATATTTCTATTTTTCCATGTACTGGGGTAAAGAATGCAAGAAACAACTCTGAGAAAATTGCTTGCTTCAATTTGTGTCTACTACCAAAAGAACTCTCTCTCTCTTTTAATTATTATTGAAAAGAAAAACAATGATTTCTATATGTATAGCAAAACCAATTAGAAAACTTCCCTGAAACAAATTAATTGAAAAATAATGGAAGCTAAATTTAACATAATGTTGTTTTTCATTCATTGTAATACTTCCTCAGGACATCCTCCTTGCACGCAAAAAGAATAGTTAAAAGTCCTGCATACCTAAAAAACATGCATGAACAGAAATTAAAAGCATTTCAAAAAGTTGCAAGGCTTCTGTTGAGCAGAATTTAAAAAAATATAAACATAGTTTTTTATTAATAATTTCATCAATTGGAAAAATTACATGAGGTTTTACCAAATGAAATTACCCAGATCGCAAACACATTTCTGTTTTCTAAATTTCTGAACTAAATTCTAATATCTATATCTCCCTGCAACTTGAGTAAGAATTTCCACCCGACGAAATTTTAGGTTGCAAATTTACAAATACAAAGCAAGTTAATACTGAAATATTCAAGCAGGCTGATCTTGGATCCACTATGGATCTTCTTCAAATATTCATGAAACATATCACACACATCATCAAAAATAATTTGAGGAAACATGGAACATATGTTGTATGCATCCAAGTGGAGCTATTTCTGAAGATAATCCCAAAACTATGGAAATAAAATCCAAAAGCTATCATTAAAACATATTATTCACACTATTGATTTGAATCCCCTTTTAAAGTCACAAAATAAATAAGGAAAAAAAGCAAGCATATGACATTATAATGTATTTCATTCATTTTGTCCACAGCCTCTTAATTTGCAGCACTTACACAAATGCTCTGCAATATGCTTGGCTAAAGTTACAGTCATCGTTTTAGTTCTACTACATGACTTTATACCACTCAAGAGAAGCAAGGGAAAAACCACCTTGGGAATTATCAGATATTCCACAGAAATTACAAAAACGTTTTAGGTTTCGACACACTGCTTGTTCTCTTGAAATATTGTGGCAACCTGCTTTACCTTGGAATCTATATTAAAAGTTTTAGACCGATTTCAGAAAAAGCAAGAAAGGTGATCTAACATAAATGAAAAACAAATTATTCTAACTGTTCTTCAAACAGGTAGTGCACTGCAATTCATCACGTTGTTTCTCTTTAAATAAATCATTATTGGTAAATTATACAGCCTGAGTCATTGAGCCCCCCAAAATGATAAGGTAGCTATTTCAGCTCTAAATCAAAACCCAATTCCTTCATTTACAATATTTTTTCAAGAAAGACTCTGAGATCCAGCATATATCCAAATATGATCTAGTGAAGACTGAGAGAATAAGAATTTTTAAAATTAAGCAGTATATTTCCATTTAAAAGTGACACCAAAGGATAGTCAACCCGAACTGTAAATATACTGTTGAGTTTAACAGGATTTTAGGACCTTAGCTAAAATGTCCTAAATAAAATGTAATAAAACTTCATTCAAGCAAAATATAGTTTTAGTAGTACTATCTCACAATGTACTGTGTGCATGAAATAGACCTGTAAAATTTCCTCATCTTAGTTAATATAGAAAGCTGCTTTTAGGTAAAAAGTAATTTGGGATCTTACGTTATTTTTATGGACAGGATGACAAACACCAAAGCTAACGCTTCTACTAATACATGAGGTATTTCATGCTTACTTCTTCTATGCCGTTTTGAGTTTAAACGTTTCTTCCTAAAGCACCCCTTCTCCAATTAGGAAATGCTGCAGATTTAAGGATGCTATAGAATAGCATCAATGCATCTCATCTCAAGAAGCCATCATAATCAAATAGCCATGCACATAAAGCATTTTAAATGTCTGCTAGAGTTCATTCTCTGCCTCCCTTTACAATATTCATTTTTTCATATTAGGTTTGTTCATATGAAGTAAACACCTACATCTTCTTAAAGACCCAGGCTCCACACACCTTGGGTTCCTCTTGGCTATCTGCAAATGGCTTCAAACTTTCCTAGCTTTTTATTCCAGCTACTGAACATGTCTACATTGTTTTAATTGCCCATCTTGCTTACTTCACTGGAACACAATCAATTGTTAACTAAATAAATAGGGGAACACTGAGATATCGTGCTGGACATGCTCAGTTAAAATTAACATGTTATTGGGGCAGAGATACAACTAGCAAATGGAAGAATAGAAGATTAATTGTTTAGAAGTATTTGTGTATAACTGCATCATTATTTGGGTTGTTTAATAAGGTATTTAAATTCGTAGGCATTGTGTAGAGGAAAAAGGGGTGCAATTTCCGAATTGCGATTGAAAGGAATGTACAATGAATGTTGAGACTATGAATCTACGAAGATTCACAAGTAGATTTAAAGAGCTTTATCTTGCCATCCAGAACTCTTAGGTAAATACTATGATGACCTTGATACAGAACAGATGAAAACTGCCAATGGAATAATAAGCTATGTTTAATTAAAAGTCACAATTACTTTGGATTTTTTTTCTTAACCAAATTTTTAGATTTTGTGAGAGACAATAGCAAGGAATATATCTTAAAATAATATGTGCCCCCCTATCTGAATTATTTTCATTTGGAAAAGAGAAGCACTCAGCTTTTCAGTAATACTACTTATAGTTTTCTATTAATGGATACATAGAATAGAATTCATGAAAAGAATAAAATATTTATCCTATTACAGACTGGAATAAAAATCATTTTTCCAGTTTTAAAAATGGTTAAATTATGCCAACATTTATGTTAAGTAAAACCATGCCATTTTAAAAAGTGTATATAGAATTGTTGCAGCATACTGTTTAACTGAGGACAACTTTACAGTGAAAATGGGAAAGGGGTAACATTTACACTTTATTATGTATGAAATATATTAAAATAGGGACTGTATAGCTTTCTGTCACTGACACTGTTCACCAGCCCTGGCTGGCAAAAGTACAGTGAAATTGCTCATCCAGGTTAAGAGATGCAGCAAGAATAACTGCTTTAGAGAAAGTTTATAGTATCTAACAAGCTGAAGTGCCGAGAGTTACTGGGTAAGTAAATCTAATTTTGTGGATGTTAAGGCATCCCCTTTATTTTCATTTTTAATTTTTTTTAAAAAATCTATAATGTGAGGTGAAAATAATGCTGGATAATGAGCCTAAATCTCAAAAATAGTTTTTAATTTTTTTTTAAAGGAGAAATATGAGGAAGGATCTAAGTGCTCTAATGTTAATTATTGCAAATTTGTAGGATGAAATACAGTTAAATTTTAAATCCTGGAGTTTTATCATTTATGGAACATTACAAAACTGGGAACATAGACTCCAAAGCTAAAATCTAACCATCTCATTAACTGTCATCACTGGTAAAAATTAATGAAAATTTAAATGCATGAATAAGAGGGACTTAGCTTTTAAATAACTTTTAATTAATCAAACATTTAAATAGGAAAATGTGTCTAGCAAACATTATTTTCATTAAAGTGTATTAAAGAAAATCAATAGAAGGGTGGTAATGTGGATTTAACAGTTTTTTTAAAAATAAGTCCCGTTCTCTCCCCCCACCCCCAATGCTTTGTAGCTTCTAACTACAATCTCCTGACATTTAAACTTTTGGATTTGTACAGCTTATTCATATTCCCTGATGAAGTGCAATAACTGGACTAATTAGGAAATGCAATATGAATAATTTCATAATGATCATTCTCTCCCAAATCATCATAGTTAACCAAACTAGGAAATTATTATGGGAGAGATATCTTAACTGGATTTTTTTTTGGTTTGCTTCATTTTTTTAAAATCAATCTCAACACAGCAAATTCCTGATCTCAAAAAAAAAAAAAAAAGGAAACAGCCACCTGCCTTTTCAGTGGGCACCCACTTATAAGGCAATTCTAAAAGAATGACAATTAATTTAAAAAATTATTAATATGCTGTACCAGCTTACTTTTTCATTATAACACAAGGCCTTCAATCTGTATAGAAGCCATCTTATACAGAAGACACTCATTCTCAACAGACCTGTGGTAAAGTGCCAATGTTATTTCTACAGGTTTTCTTAGCCAAATGTTTGGCCTGTTGTTGCATCAGGTGATGAGTTCATCCCTGCCCGAGCATCATTTACATTCACCAAAGGAAATTCTGGGAAATCAGCACTTGCCCCTGGCCCCCGCAGGTTCACTTGTCCATTAGCAGTATTAAACTGAGATGATAATCCAGCTCTTGTTCCATGATACTGAGCCCTGAAGGGTTGCTCAAACGAGCCTATCTGATACGCTTGATGGACAGGCTGTGCCTCTGCCTTCTTCTGAGAAGTCACTTGTTCCAAGAAGTCCTGGGTGGAGGACGATGAAGAGTGATTTGGCTCATCACCTGAAAAGGGAAAAGAGTGCTGGGAATCGCCAACTATAAGTCCAAAGTGAGACTTGTCTGGAGTTGTTCTCAGGGGAGAGTTCATTCCCGATCGGAAACTGTTAACAGGTATAGATGCATAGACCTGTTTGTCAATAGCAGAGAATGCTGGTTGCCCTGTAAGAGTCTGGTTGTCATTCACAAAATTAAGGCTTGAGTTGTTCAAATAGGCATCATTTTGGCTTGTCCTGTCCAAAGCTTGCTGCAAAAACTTGGAATATTCCTGTAACATACTGGCTTTATCAGAGGATGAGCCTTGAGAACTTGTCCCAACATTTTCCGTTTGTGTAACCTCTGAGACTTCAGAAGAATTTATGGATATACTGGAAGTCACTTCAGTATCAGCCACGTTGAAAGCAATTTCATGCTGGCCGTTGGCTTTATGGGAATAATGGTCTAAAAGAGTCTGAAGTACCTCATCTGGAATGACACTTTTGTCATGGTTTCCTTTAATCTCCACACTCAGTGCCGATGTATCCAATATCGATGCTGTGCTACCTTCATCTATCACACTTGCAACAGCTGCTTGAGTGACTGATGGCTGTGAAGCAATAGTGCCAACATTCAAGGCATATTCTCTGCTGTTACTATTAGCTGCTTGAAGATACCGCCTCTTCTTTAAAAACTGCATTGCATCATCATAGTTTGTGCTGCTGTGGACAGGTTTACTGGGACCTTCCTGTAAAGAATCAACTTGGTCGATATCAGCGTTGCCTTCAGCATCCAGTAAGCCTTGTTTATCCACAAGATCGAAGGCATATTTTGAAATCTTGCTGTCTTCATAAGAAGCTAGGGATGAAATGGTCTGACTCTGTTCTAGTGGCTGCTTGAGGGTTCTCTTGCTGTTAACTTTTTTGAGCACTAGTTTAGGTGGGTGTATTTCTCCAGAATTTGCTTCCTGTAAATGCCCTCCAGTGACAGAAGAATGGGGCATCTCAACTGCATATTCCGCCACCATATATTCATCCTTTATTTTAGTACTGCCAGCATACAATGGCAAGAAATCATTCTTATCTTTCTTATGTTCAGACTTGTCCATCCCAGTTTCTTTATCCATCCCAGATTTCAATTTCTCCGTTTTTTGCCTCTTCTTTTTTGGCAAAGAACAGTCTTTCAAAGATAGAGGGAAGCCTTGATCTTCATCAGGAGCCAAAAGGCCAACTTTGGTGGCACTTCTATTGGGTTTCTTGTCACGGTTTTCATGGCACATACGTTTGTGTTTCAGTACACGATCAGTCCTGGAGAAGAACTATGGGGAAACATGGTTGGGTTAGAGAAGGGAAAAAAAGCAACCTTTTGGCCAATTTATTTTTTGACATGGGAGTCTTCATAAGTCATTTTGCTAACGTGATAATTTTAAAAATTCCCAAAAAGGCATTACAGACAGAAATTGTAGTGTGAAACCCTACTATGTCAAAAGATAGGGCTCAGAATTTATGTTAAAACAATTTAAGTTATTACAAAATTCAACCATCTAATTCTGTTCAAAAGCGCTGATTTGTCTCAGCTTCTCTGCTTTTGTTTTTTCTGCAGCTAAAAATACGGTTCCCTAAGGGTTTATATTTTTTCCTTGTTGAATAATTGTTCAACCAAATTCAAGTAAAAGTTTTGCAAATAACATAAATAAATAAATGTGCTCCTCTTCTACAAGACACATGTTAGCATCACCTACTATAATACAGTTTGTCCTTGCTTACCAATGGTAATTGGGACTGGAAACTTGTGTCACTAAGCAACACATTCATAATAAATGACATGTGGCCACGCCTATTTACAATGGCAGCTCCATGCCATTGCGGTGTCCCATGATTGCCATTTGAGACTTCCCAACCTTTTCCCCATTGATTTTGCTTGTGGAAAGCTGGCAATGAAGGTCACAAATGTTAATCACATGATCAGAGGATATTGTGATGGCCAAAACTACAAGAATCCCTTTTAAATACCCCTCATTCAGCAGAGTTTAAATTTTGAACAGTTGGTAACTGAATGTATGTTAAACAAAGACTACCGATGCTACCTGTACAAGTTTATCACTTTTCTTATATTTATTTCCCTGAAGTACAGAGGAAATTACATGCACTCTTATTACTCAAATAGATAGATGAATTACCCTCAGTCTTATTAATTAAATAGAGATGAATTATCCGCAGTCTTATTAATCAAACAGTCCTAACAATTTTCACCGTATCTTTCTTTTGTCCTTCTCTAATTACCTGAAAGCAATATTCACACTGATAAGGCTTCTCTCCACTATGAGTTCTCTTATGTCTTTCCATGTGATATTTCTGTATGAATCTCATGCCACATTCATCACATCGAAATGGTTTCTCACCTAAGAATAAAAATAAAGTATTGTTAAAAAATGAGAAATAAGATATATGTATGTTTCCATATTAACATGCAGTAGTTTTTACTGTCAAATACAAGATCCCAGCACAAAACTTGACAAGAAAATGCCATAATATTCAGAACATACACTCTGGAATGAAAACCATTATTGAATATATTTATTTTCATTCTGGTGTCTCAGAACTAGAAATGCAAAACAAGTATCAGACACATATTCTCTCCTAAAAAGTTTTTGACATGAAGAACTATGTGATGGGTGGGGGTTATTTCTTTACCATCTAGCAATTTAAAAATAGTAAAATTTTGTACAAAATTTGTTGCATTGAAGATTTCCTATTATTTTTTCTGACTTTTTTAAAGAGATCAAGTAACTGTACTAGCTTTGAATACACTGTAGTTGAACTAATTAAACTAATTAAATATCCCAATTTTGCATTTATTTAGTTAGGCAATATGGAAAGAAAGTAAATTCCTGGGGAAAATGTTGTATGGTATCTTTAGTATAATTTTAGATTAATCAAAGTTCTCTCTGAGCTTTCTTTAAACTACTCCCGAAGAAAAGAAGTAATTCCATGTCAAATCAAGAAAACAGTCCTTGAGGGTTGTATGAATATCATGGATTTTCTTAAAAATGTACACAAACATAAAAACATAAACACTATACCTATAGTTTTTAAAATGGCTTTCAGGGATCTAATTTTCATCCCCTCAAATATATGCTAAAAGTTATCTTTTCCCATAAAATACACCCTTATTTGTTTTGCCTGAAAATGAGATGTGCATCATTCACAACTGTTCATAAAGTCTTGTTAATATCAATTCTTTAAACAATGACAATGGCTCTGTATTTTTAAAACTACCACAATTGATAATCAAACATTTAAGAGAAAAACCAATTTTTCACAAATTCCTTTTTGATTATCTGCTATCTGCTTGTCAACTCTGATCTCCAATTGTACTTTACTTTCTATTTATCATAGATAACATCTCCCAATGAAAAAAACTCTTAATGAAAAAAAAAATTAAACTGTAGTAATTGTAATTTTCTTCTAGTTGCAAGTTCTAATCTGATATTGAAAATAACTTTTATGTCTCTAAAATTATATTTTTATGTATACAGGTAGTCCCTGACTTATGACAGTTCATTTAGTGACATTCAAAGTTACAACAGTACAGAAAAAAGTGACTTATGACTGTTTTTCACACTTGCAACTGTTGCAGCATCCCCATAGTCATGTGATCAAAATTCAGATTGCTTGGCAACTGACTCATATTTATGACAGTTGCAATATCCTGGGACCGTGTGATTACCTTTTGTAACCTTCTGACAAGCAAAGTCAATGGGGAACCTAGATCCATTTAACAACTGTGTTACTAACTTAACAGCAGTGATTCACTTAACAACTATGGTAAGGAAGGTCATAAAATTCCCTTAACATGTGTTTTGGGCTCTTTTGAGGTTTAAGTCAAGAACTACCTGCATTGACATTCAGTCTAGTTCTGCTTCTAATAACCAGAAGTGCACAGTAACTGTAATATAAGATAAGCTGTAAAATAAATCACAATTCAAAATCTTCACTGATAACCTGTCATAATGCAAGGAGAGAGATTGCTATTCAACTCGAGGCACAAATGACCTATCTCAAATCATCCTACTTAACATATTATGGAAGGACCTAGTTATCTGGAGGGACCTAGTTATATTCTCTAAGGCAGAGAAACGTGGAAGGAAAGAGAACAGGATGGCCGGCAGCAGGATGGATGGACTCAGGTACAGTGCTGATGAATATACTGTTGAAAGAGTTGAGTCTGTATTGGCCAGGTGAAGGACAGATCATCACGGAGAAAATCTATGCAGTCACTAGGAGTGAAAAATGACTTGACGGCACATAGTCAATCAGAATGCATAAACCAGAAGAAATAAAATATTTGTTTGAATAGGAAACTGAGGCGAACCATTATTTAATTTTAAAAATAGTGAAGAAAATCTTTGAAACCAAGATTTTGGTTTCAATGGTTTTTATATCTTCACTCTTATATTCAACTCAGGGAGGGAAAGAAAACTTTTTTTGTGGAAAAGATGGGCCAGTCCAGGGCTCTTCAAACTTGACAGCTTTAAGACTTGTGGACTTCAACTCCCAGAATTCCTCCTCCACTCATGTTAGCTCAGAAATTCTGGG
>JANHFN010002154.1:61815-74359 GCA_032468175.1 Toxicocalamus goodenoughensis
TAGTAAAATAATTTTTATTTATGTGTTTATTTATTTTTTTAGTATCTGTTTGTTGTTATGATTAATTAAAACAAAAAAGATAGTAGAAAAATAAATATATACATAAATAAAAAAGCAACTTACCAAAAGGGAGACAGGCAACTTTTTGTTTCATTGATGTTATACATTGTATATTTCTGCTTAAATCAACATAGAGCAACATCAATGTAACAAGAAGTTGCATGCATACATGTTCTGTCTCACCGATAAGCACGGGGAGAGAAAGCAATTAGTCCAGGTAGTTTAACAGAAATATTCAAACGAAAGCAACTGAGGTTTATGTCCAAGTCTGCCAGTTCCTTTGGCAGACTTTCCAGAACTGTTTCAAGGCACAGATAATCAAAGCATAAATTACAAACCGAAGTCGAAGGAGTAATACGTCCTGACAGGAATTCCTTAATTCAAACAAGTTGTTCCGCACCAGGATTCATGGCTAGCACGCCCCCTTATATTCCCTGAGGGGCGTGGTAGTCTCTCATTCCTTTGCATAATTCTTCTGAGTCTGCGCCTGTCTCTCGCATTAAACCAGCATTCCTCAATCAGAGGCTCAGATCCTCCCTCCTGCTTATCAGCCGACACTTGAGGCCCAGGCAGGGTAACTGAAGGTAAATCCAATTTCTCACTAACCAAGTCTGTCTCTACCAATAGAGCAGGCACAAACTTCCCAGTCACAACAGGTATATATTTGTGTAAAGATAGAATACACACATACAAACATCTTAACCAACTTGGTAAGTAAATAAATTCCAGAACTAATCTTCTGCTTATAAGAACTTCATCAAAATACTCTTCTCTTCTGAAAGAAATCTCAAGGGCAAATTCTCTTTCTTTAAATTCAGTGAGAGCTTATAGGGAGAAAAGCAGAAAAATATCTATTTAACATTTTCTGCAGAATTTTGTTAAATTCTCCTGGCAGAACATTACTGCAAATGGCACAGTTCAGTGATGAATTATATTTATCTGCAGACATTGTGATCATCCCATTTTTGAAAAATAATTGAAGTATTCTTTTTCATAAAACAAAAATGACCAAAACAAGATAACCAAGTCTTTCGTGATCTATTGCCATTTTAATCATTTTTGTTATGTATGTTATGTTTTTACCTTGGGGCAGGTGTCCACGACATTATATAAAGCAGTGCTTTTCAAACTTAGCAACTTTTAAGGTATTGCCTGGGGAATTCTGAGAGTTGATGTTCACAAATCTTCAAGTTGCCAAGTTTAAAGAACACCTGTATAAGGCAGCACAAATGGCCTTCTTTTATTCATAACAGTTGCATTCCCACAACATGGTAAGCCAAAATATAGTCTTGCTTTTCTTTGTTTTGGCTTATCAAGGGTGATAACTAGACTACAGGGCTAACCCGTCTTCCTCTATTAAAGGCAGACAATAATCCCTAAAGCCTTTAAGGGCCTCTGCTGCCTACAAAATGTTACTGAAACTAGAGGTCTACAAGGGTGAGGATGTTGATGTGGTGGCACAAGGTTAGAATGCAGTATTGCAGGCTAACTGCCCACTATCAACCATTCAGTCCTGCCTGGCTCAAGGTTGACTCAACCTTCCATCCTTCTGAGATTGGTCAAATGAGGACCCAGTATGTAGGGGGCAATATGCTGACTCAGTAAACCGCTTAGAGAGGACTGCAAAGGACTATGAAGCAGTATATAAGTCTAAGTGCTAGTGCTAGTGCTTCATTTTTATTTTTCATTTTCTGGGAAGATCTGATAGCTCCTTGCCTTCTGGAGCTGTGACTTTCCTTGAGGTAATGCATTTGTACTCGAGACCTTTTCTGTCAAGCTTCCTGCAGGTACAGCTTGATTCATGATTCTTAAGACACTCAACTCCCATCACTGCATGCTAGCTAACAAACAGCAAAATATCATGAACTCAGCACATAGAAGCTTTACTGCAAATTGGAAATCATCATTCCTATAATGGAGATCAGCTACTACCAAGGAATCCTCCAAGGAATTCTACATGCTCTATGTGTCAGCCCTGGTGTTTAAATGTTGGTCTTTTCCTCTTTTTCTTTCATGGTAATGGACAGTTTTTAAAATAGACTCCTGTATGGAAAATACCCACACCATGTTTAGAGTATATAATTGTCTCTGTGCCATCTCTATTTTCCCATTCTCTTCCTCCCTTTTACTTAAACATGCCAGGAGTCAATTTTCTTCTACTCCTGATTATAAGAAACTAGAAGGTGTTTATGCCCCTCATTCTGTTTCCATCTGTTCATTGACAAAGTTGACTTTTGGGATCTTTAGTCAAATAGTAAGAATCACTGACATCTAAAGCAAAGTTTCGCACCATGGCTCTTTCAGTGCCTTCCTTAAATTGTAAGGCCACGCAAAACATTTTAAGAAATGCTTTGCCAAAATACATTGTTATGAACCAAGTAGTATATTGCTCCTCAAATGTACGATGTAGCTTCTTGTCTGAAGAACAAGCATGTTGCAAATGCTTCTGAGGGTTTTCTCTACATGTATGTACATGAACATCCACTGTGCTGGTAGTCCCAGGAAATATGTTGTCTGTATACATATATGCACACAAAGGTAAACCTTTAAACAGCCTTGCTGATCCTTCCACACTTCAGAGTTTGTACTGATGTTCTTCACAAAGCACCCCTTCAAAGGCTCTCACTTGAAAACGTTTGAAATGATATCAAAAGTTCCTCCAATCAAAATGAAAGTAACAAATCTAATTAAAAAACCAAACATACAGTATAACGGAGGACAGAAACCTCATGAATCACCAGATCTCAAGACAGATTCATGCAGAACCTGCCTGCAAAGTCTCCCAAGAGAACATACAAGATTTTACACAAGAAATTTTCCACTCCTGTGTGACCATTATGTAAAATCTCAAGGATGAGAGGGCTGAACTCTCATGAGATATAATAATAACGTAATTAGGTTTACAGGCAAGTATTGCAGACTTTATTTGGCGGAGTGTCCCTGTAAGTTATTCTGCAGCATTATAAGCTTTCATGATACACTGGAACAGCTCACTGACTTCTGGGTGTAATTAGATAATACAGTTTAATTATGCTTCGGGTATGAACCCAGACATTCTGTTTTGTAAATCATGATTTCTGCATTACAGTTCCATATGAATCAGATCTTGCTAGCTTGTTTCAATGGTTAGAATAAAATTGGGGCTTTGTATGATATGTGCAGTACATCCAGCTTCTGTTTTGGGGTGCCCATACCTTCTTATTGGATATGAGAGGTAATTCCAATTTTTGTTAGCAAAAATAAATTAATCTTCATATGCTAATAAATATAGTTAGGTGCCTATTTAGAAAACGATTACTATAATTTAATTGCAAATGCAATAGAGATCTCCATGATGCAGTGATCCCCTGTGTTCTTATTACTTGGGAGTTGCAGGAGTGCAGAATGGTTCTGAGCCAAATCCTGCTTAAAAATAAAGGTATCTATTTAATGTATCAATAATCATGTTTATACATACATACATACATAGATACATACATAGATACATACATATATTATCAAATGCATGCTTGACAAAATAAATAAATAAAAATAAATAAAGGACAACTCTTTTACAACCTTTCAAGATGGGATCCGCAGGCCTTGTGGTCACCATATTGAGGGAAGTCTTGTTTAGATATTATATTCACTGTACAGACTTGGGGTATGATGGTTTTGGAGCATGCTTATTGTGTGATTGCAACCATTTACTTAATCATATACTGATAGGTAGACTATAAACATCTACCTATAGCTGTTTTTTATTTCCAAGAAATGGAATTTGAGAAATTATAGGTTGGGTTTGCCCAGTAAATTAAAATGAAATGAATACATTTAATGCATGGTGCTAACTCACTCCACATGTTTAATTTACAGTTGTGGCATTAGGCAAATGGTAACTTAATGGGAATTGTAGAATCACAGCTTTAGGGACAGTTTGCAAAACATATTAAACCAGGATTCTCATTAAGCTTGCCTAAAGAAAATACTAGCAAATGCTTCATAAGTTGTGGTGCAGGTCACAGCCAGCCAATTTTGACAGTCCCCTGCCTCTTTATCATTCAGTAGCCAAGAAATATTTATTGTGGCTGATAATGGGCCCTTAACTCCATTCCATCCATGGTGACTTAATGGAGTGAAGATTACTACCTAGTAGAGCAGGGAAAAAACCAAACATAAGTTTTCTCAACATCTTCATTTAAAAACAACAACAACCTTCCATACTAGAGCGGGGATGAGAAGTTAAATACATTTTTCTCTGTAAAAGCCCTCCTGCTTTCTAATCAGTTGTCTTCATACTGTAGTAATGGTTTAACCAAGAGTTAGTCATTGGGTAATATACAACTCTGTATTCAAATTAAAGGTAAAGGTTCCTCCTGCACATACATGCTAGTCGTTTCTGGCTCTAGGGCGCGGTGTTCATCTCTGTTACAAAGCCGAAGAGCCAGCACTGTCTGAAGATGTCTCTGTCATGTGGCCAGCATAACTAAACACTGAAGGCGCACAGAACGCTGTTACCTTCCCACCAAGGTGGTCCCTATTTTTCTAGTTGCATTTCTACATGCTTTCGAACTGCTAGGTTGGCAGAAGCTGGGACAAGTAACGGGAGCCCACTCTGTTATGCGGTGATAGGGATTCGAACTGCCGACCTTTCTGATCGACAAGCTCAGCGTCTTAGCCACTGAGCCACCATGTCCCCCATTCAAGTTAAGCCAACCTTAAGGTCTGGATCTTGGTATCACTATATGCCTAATCTCAAAATATTTAGTGTGCTCTAGAAATAAGCTTTTTTATTTGAAGAGACTATCTCTGACAAAAAAAAGGGTAGAATTCTCATGCAGTGTTTTGCTTCCTTTAAAAAAAAGAACAAGAAAAAAAATTAACCCTGGCCTTGAAATTGCCAAGTTTTATTGGCCTAACTGCAATCTGGTGTATAAAGATTAAACAAGTACAGTATTGCACACATTTCATTTCCCCGCTAGGAAAATATTTTGGTAACACCAGGTGCTTTTAATAGGGCCAGAGCCAATAAAGCCTTCAGCTTCCAGCATTCTAAATTTAAAGTCTGAATAAAGTATCTTTAATTAAGGCTAGAAAAACTGATGGCAAAGATCTGGATGACTTGATGGCAGTACAAGGTTATAGATTTCTATATCTCATTGCTGCCAGTAAGGCTTATCTGATCGAAGGCAAAAGGAAAAGGAGAACTGCAGAGGATGAGATGGTTAGATAGTGTCATGAAGCAATGAACATGAATTTGGACAAGCTGTGTGAGACAGTGGAGGATGTTTGTGTGTGTGTGTGTGTGTGTGTTGTGCTTTGGTTCATGGGATTGCAAAGAGTCAGACATAGCTTAGCAACTGAACATCAACAGAGCTTATCTGAATGTTTGCTGCTCAAATCTAGCAACTTGATTTTTGGCACTGTGTAAGGGTATATAACAAAGTTTTAATTGGAACACTTAGGAATAATGGCCTAAAGGCAGACTAAACCGATTAGACATAGAATGGAAAGCTAAGCAGACATGAGTATCCTTTTATTAAAAAAGAACCCCCCTTTTTCAAGAATTTAAATCTTTTCACAATCCTGAACTGCCGAATAAGAGAATCAGTTTGATAGGTAGACTGTAGACCATACCTTGAGACAATTGATCAGAGCCACCAACCTGAGATGTTGCTTTATTGGACCATCTGTCCATGGATAGAGGACAGATAAGGGGAATGGATCAGCTTGCAACACTCGCAACTTTAAAGCAATTAGTCCCTTTTAATAATTGAAACAATACAGTTAAAAGACGAACAGAGGCAAGCATTTCGTATTGTCTCATCAGTACCTACATTTCAATAACACGGTTAAAATCAGCCTCAACTATAAGATCTAGCAAGAGTATTAATTAAGCCTATAACCAGGTATTCAGCAGGTTCTGACTAGTTCTGGAGAACCGGTAGTGGAAATTTTGAGTACTTTGGAATACCACCCCCGCCCCCATCTATTCTCTGCCTCACGAGTCCCAGCTGATCGGCTGGATCTTCTTTTGTTGCCCTGCACAGGAGAACAGATCTGGAAAGCAGGCTAGTAGGGCGGGGAGGGAATGGAGATTTTGCAGTATCCTTGCCCTGCCACACCCACCAAGCCATGCCATGCCCACCAAGCCACGCCCACAGAACCAGTAGTAAAAAAAAATTGAATCCCACCACTGCCTATAACATATGCAGGAAAGCAACCAATAGCAAGCCTCGCAGTTTTGACAAGCAGCTCAACTTTTGCAGACTGCTCCTTGCACCCTTCTGTTTGTATGCATTGGTTGCAAAGGGGGGTTGTTTCAGTTGGCCAGTATTGGGGCAGTGGAATAAAGTTACCGTACATGGAAGTGTTTTAATCCAGTTCATTTTTCCCCTGGGCCTGATTTGCTGGCATGACATAAGCACCGATGATACTAAATACACCATTGCAATGGAGAAACGTCCCTTGCCCTCAACCCTCTTCTTATTGCAGCAAAGCAAACAGTTTAATCCCCACAGCTTGTTGCGCAGCAAACAGCCAATTTGTCTTCTTCAGTGCCCCCCATTCGTCTCTCAGAGAACTGAATGAAAATGTTCCTGGGCAACAGGTGGGCATGTTTCCACTGCACTTAACCCAGACTTCTGCCTCTGTTGTTTTTAAAAATGAAATTTCATTTTGGCACAGACAAGCTATTGACTTTGAGATGTGAGCCAACTGCAAATGGGCTGGCTGCTTCTGCGGACTGCTACTGCAACAAGTTTTCTTCCCAAGGCAATTTGATTCGAGTCCAGCACCCTGTTTTGATGGAAATTGGGTCTCCCCTCTTCCCAATTTTGCACCGTCCTCTTCATCCTCAGATTACTGGGAAAAGCTCAGAGGATGAAAAAGGGGGGGGGGGGAGATCAAACTTGATTCTGTCTTCCTTGTGCAAACCCAGGCTTGAATTTTGTCCTATGAGTTACATTCAAAGTTGACTTTAAAAAAGCCTGGCCTTCCTTGGATTTTGATAGCACCCTGAACTTAAATATATGAAATATTTTAAATATATGAATCAGCAGTGGGATCCTACCTGTTCTACTACCAGTTCAGTGATCATGCGCACATCTAACCCACACGCATCTGACACACGCAGTCACCTAACACAGGTGGGTGCAGCTTTCCACCTCTCAGCTGATCGTCTAAGGCTTTTTTTTTACTACCGGTTTGGCCAAACCAGGCCGAACCGGTAGCATACCCTCACTGATATGAATGTTTGTATTCTTGGATTTGTATTTCACATTCTTTTCAGAAATTTAGGTGTGAGAACTTTTAAGGTTTTCTCAACAAGTGAAAGATTTTTTTGTTTAACAACAGCAAAACCCTCCCCTCAAATTCATTTGAGCATGAGCACGATGAAAAACTATGCTGAACTGGAAACAGAAAAGGGAGGGTCAAAGAAATAGAGTAGGATAAACATGTAAAGCTGTAAAGCTGTGGTGCTTCCAGATATTCAGAGAGTTCTATTCCCAACACATCTGGATGTGACCAGATTGGGGAGATTGAGCTCCGGAATTTCCTCCTCCCGTCTCCTCCCATGTGAAACTTGGCATGTTGTATCTGTTTCTATATACAGTAGTGGCCAAAATTGTGGAAACTTTTTGGGGGAAATGTGTTTTTGAGGTTTGATGGCTAATAACACCACTTTTTTGGGGGGGAGTAGTACCATAAAATTATATATCAATGGAAATATAATTTAATCAAGAATGTAATGCAACAAAGTTTAGATTAGAGAGTCAATCAGGTGTCAACTTGTTTTGGCAATGAGCCAATCAGATCACAGTAGGATTCAGTTATTGATGTCATGTATTGAAGCTGAGAGGAGGACATTTGTCAGTGTGTTATGTGATCGCTATCAAGTTGGTTGGGGGGTGGTTGGGTTCTTTAATTTAGTGAGCTTGTAAAACATATTAAAATTAAAGTAATGGTGCAAAGAGTTGACTGGTCACCCAGAAAGTGATGTAAAATAGTATTATTAAGTGAACAAGGCAACAGCTATAAAGAAATTAAAAGAAAAAATGGTGAAAACTTAACCAAAGGTGGCATTTCTAAGTTTTTGAAGAGGTATAAGGAGACCCACTACAAAACCACACTGGTAAAGGCAGGAAAAGGTGCACAACTGCAAGTGATGATAGAAGAATTAAGAGACTGTGCCCACATGACAGAAGAAAATCATCTGGGTGTATACAAGATGAAATGGCGCAATGCAATGTGAAGTTGAGTGCAAAGACTGTTCAACACAGACTGCAGGAATTTGGCCTAAAATCTAGAATGCCACGAAAAAAGCCACTTTTATCTCTCAAAGAAAGGTTGAAAAGACTAAACTGGGCTAAAACCCATGTTACCTGGACAGAGTTATTTTGGAGTGATGAGACCAAGATCTCCGTGTTTAGTAGTCATAGCATAAAAATAAACTTTTCCCAAAAGTTTTCCACCATTTTGGCCACTACTGTAGGTACCCAAAACTAAACTTTCTCATGAAATATTTTTTTTGAATCCTGTGTTACAGACAGCTGAGCTCCTACCATTCCATGGTTACTTATGGCCCAATCATTTATTGTTTTTTAAGGGCAAATTTAAAAGATGAGTGGTCTACAGTTAAGCGTGTCTTGGGTGTGACAAAAGAACATGACAACAATATGACTGAAGCCTCATCTCTTTTTAACTGTATACAGATACACGCAGATACAGCTATTTTTGAGATTTCCGATGGACTTCCTGCATCAATAGAACTACAAATGAAGATTCTTTCAGTTCAGAAAGACGATGTTGCAGACATGAGGAATAATGAAAGAGCACAGGTAGTCCTCAACTTATGACCACAACTGGCACCAGAATTTCTGTTGCTAAGTGAGATCATTGTTAAATGATTTTACAACTTTTTTTGCCACAACTTTATTAATTTGTATCCCATTTTTATTATTTTTACAAATAACTCAAGGTGGTGACGTTTCACTTCTTATCCAAGAAGCGTTATCAGCTCTGACAGGATAATGGGAAATGGAAGGATTTATATTCCTTGCAGGCAGCTGGAATATAATATTTGCATCCTTTTAGAGGATCATTGAAAAGCTTCTTGGATGAGAAGCGAAATGTCTTCAAAAGAAAAAACAAGGAAGTCCAATTACCTCCTGAAAAAGCACTTTTGGGACAATCAAGACCTGGATGACTGAGAATCTCTGCAGACATTTAGAAATACTTTGGAGGTTGGCATCAGATTTTGGGATGCAAACATATGTTCTAAATGCTTCCATCAATGCTTCTTTTTTCATTTGCTCTTGTTTTCCATTGCCCCCAAAAGATGTCAAATAAATTAAAGGCTTTTCTTGACTTTTCAAGTGACCTACAGCCTCACATACTTTGAAGATGTAAATGAAGCCCCAGAAATGAATAACTCCAAGTTGCTCTGAAAATATCCACCCAGACCAACATGGATGGTTCTGGTGTGTCTGCTCACTGAGTAACAATTGTGGGCTGTTTCATAATAGGCTTGAGTGTTTCCTGTTTCTATATATATGATATGAACCAAAAGCCACTGATACTTGCAACAGAGGCTGTAAGCATGTACAGATAAAGTCTCAGGGACCTCTGCTGTCTTACCAGAAGAAAAGCAAGTGATATCTAGATAATTTAGCAAAGGGCTCCTTTTCTTTGCATTGCAATTAATCTTCGGAAAGAAGCTGTGTTTGGAAATTCAAAAAAAAAAAAAGTCATAGCTTTAACCAGGCTTTCTATGTACTTTCAAAACAGTTCTGAACTAATAGAATGTTTTTTCATCCTCTTGCCTGCATCCACCCACAAGGATTATGGATCATATTTAGATTTTTTTAAAGGAAATTCTGAGTTTACCTTTTATTAATGTCACCCCCATATATTTTTTTCTTTATGTCATTTCCCACCCCCCTCCTGACCAAAACTAAACAAAAAAAATGATACGGCAGTCCATGACCTAATTATGAGAGGGAACCCAGTAGCCATCATTTATATTTGTCATTTTTCATTCTAGTTAATTGTTAATTTTTATCATTTGTTTACACTGGTCCATGACCTCGATATGGATGTGATTTGATATAATCTGTCATTCTGTATGTTTGCGCTAATATTCAATTGTAGTTTGAAGTACAGTGTGGTATAATAACAGAAGGGATCTTGGAGGTCTTCTAGTCCAACCCCCTGGTCTAGCAGGAGACCTTACACCATCCCAGACAAATGGCCATCCAGTCTCTTCTTAAAAGCTTCCAGTGAGCGCTCTCAACTTCTGAAGGCAAGCTGTTCCATTGGTTAATTATTCTCACTGTTAGGAAATTTTCCCTTAATGCTAGACTGCTTCTCTCCTAGATTAGTTCCCATCCATTGTTTCTTGTTTGCCTTCTGGTGCTTTGGAAAATAGGTTGATCCCCTCTTCTTTGTAGCAGCCCCTCAAATATTGGAATACTGCTATTATGTCACCCTTCGCACTTCTTTTCAGTAGACCAGATAAACCCAATTCCTGCAACCATTCTTCATATGTTTTGGCCTCCAGCCCCCTTATAATTTTGTTGCTCTTTTCTACACTCTTTCCAGAGTATCTACATTTTTTTTTATAATATGATGACCAAAACTGGATGCAGTATTCTAAGTGCGGACTTACTAAGGCTTTGTAAAGCGGTTCTACAACTTACTGTGGTCCTGATTCTATCTCTCTGTTAATGCATCCTAGGACTGTACTGGCTTTTTTGGCTGCTGCAGCACTGTGCTGGCTCATATTTTAGAACTCCAAGATCCCTCTCACATTAACTGTTATTGAGACAGTCTCTGTACTCTGTACCTATACATGCGATTAAAAAAATATTTCATGAAAAAAATGATATGGCAGTCCATGACCTAATTATGACAGGGAATCCAGTAACCATCATTTATATTTTTCATTTTTCATTCTAGTCAATTGTTAAATTTTATCATCTCTTTACACTGGTCTATGCTCTTAGGTCATTTTTATTTTTCAGCAGAGACTATCTTGTTGAGCCATTGGGAGAATAAAATAGGAATAATATATATGGCACTGGAAGTGCAGCAGAGGGATAGAATTTTTAAAAAGGATAATCAGGTAGGAATCAAAAGATGCAATCAACTGGATCACAGGACCTATCTAAGCATTTTGATTCAGATATCCATCCAGAGGCATAATTGCTCATTTCTACAGAATCTTTCATCTACATGTAGGTCATTAATTTTAGATTGAGGATGAAAAGCTATACAGATCTGATAAAATAAACATAAGAAAAATTAACGTGGATGTTATCATGCAATAGGAGTTATATAAGTATATGCGAATGATGATTGTCAAGTCAACATTCATTAACATTGTCTTTTAGATTACAATTACAAAGTCATATCCTAAAGGTGTTTTTTCAAAAGGCAACAGGATTTTCTTTGTTTGTTTGTTTTTTTGAAGACATTTCGCTTCTCATCCAAGAAGCTTCTTCAGTTCTAAAGTAAAGAACAACTCTAAACGTTTTTGAACAGAACTGAAGAAGTTTCTTGCATGAGAAGTGAAATGTCTTCAAAACAAAGAAAATCCAGTTGCCTTTTGAAAAAAAATCACCTTTGGATGACTGAGAATCTCCATAGACTCAAAAAGTCATGGTTGAAGTTAGAACTGATTGGGAACTTTTGAAGTCATACTAAACCCTGATCCCATTTTACAAAGCGAATGTTTTAATTTTTTTTAATCTTGTGTTTTATTACTTGTGTATATGTTAGCCACTTATGATTGTTTTGTATAACACAGGCAGCCATATTAATTTAAAAAATAAAAATATTTTATCTGCTTTGATTGGATTTATGTTACTTTTGCACTTTCAATCACAAGAACCATAAAACCAATCAAAAACATTATTAAAAGGCACAAATATGTCTATTTTTCTCATATATGCTCTAACATGTTTTTTTACGAATGTTGTTCACCCTATTCATAGATTGAATCATTTTTACATAAAAACACTGGTACAAAAATTCAATAATTTCTGTTGCTCTCTTTCTCACACTTAAGAAAAAAAAATCTTCCATTGTCCAGTGCCACTGAGAAACAATGAACCAGAATCTGTATCAAAAAACAGTGATTAAACCATCTTATCACCAAAGAAATCTGACTCCTTCCTCTTGTGTATAGTCATCTTACTATGCTTACTTACTTATGAATCACCATAAAATGACCCATATAACCAGGAGTGGGATTCAATTTTTTAAACAACTGGTTCTGTGGGTGTGGCTTAGGTGGTGGACGTGGCTTGGTGGTCATGTGACTGGCTGGGTATGGCCAACTCAACATCACTCACATTGAGGCACGCATCTCCTCGCCTGGCCTCTCATGACCGTGGGGATGCTGCAACAGTGTAAGTGTGAAAAATGGTCATAAGTCACTTTTTTCAGTGCCATTGTAACTTTAAATGGTCACTCCACACAAGCGAAGTACCAGCAAAGGAGA
>JANHFN010002154.1:133550-148939 GCA_032468175.1 Toxicocalamus goodenoughensis
GGCCATTTCTGACCACTGCTACAACCGCCTTCAGGAAAGGGAGTAATGGCCAGCTGAGGAGGAGGGATGCGGCTCTCCTCCACCCTGCTGGCAGTCTCCCCCCTCTTCACCACCTCTACAGGGTGGCTTAGCCCCAAAACCAGTCAGCTTGGGGCGCTCCAGTGGAGAGCACGGATCGAAACCGCGCAGAGTCACAGTTTCTGTCTGTCGCTGAAGAAGCTCAAACCAGAAGTCCGGTTATTTTTTATTTTTATTGCTTTTTAATTATTTAAATTTTAATTTTTTTCTGTATTGTTTTTTATTGGGTATAAGCCAACTATAGTCACTGTCAGTGAATAGGTGTCTATATACATTTTCTAAATAAATTAATACTTGTGTGACATTTTGGATTGCCATAAATTTCCTTGGATTACAATTGCCAAGGAAAATTCCAATTTGGAGGACCCTAGCCACAATAAAAGCAAATTCTTTGCTCTCTTTGTCATCTGTGGAGGCATAGTTCGGTTAGTCTGCATGCCAAAAACTCTATATTCAATCCCTGGCATCTCTATCTTAAAAGGTCCATAGACCACATGATAGGTAAAATGTCTACAGGCAGAATGAGAAACCATTCCTATTATTAACCAAAGGATGATGATTCTTCGCTATGAAAAAATTAGTCACTGGAAGGATAGGTAATTGCTATTACTATCATAAGGATACTTTGCTTCCTTATGAAGTAAGATTTTGGTCCAGAGATTGTTATTACTTTCTAGCCACTTATAGGCTATTGCAGTTGAGTGCCTACTTATTTCAATTTCTCCCACTATGGTATCACCTGTTGCCTGATTGCTCCTTGTTTCCTTTCATAAAGAACTTGAGTTTGCATTCTATATTAGCACCTGATGATCCTGACAGGAAGAATCCTAGAAACTGGATAATGAGAGTAAAGACAAGACCCATTCACTACCATTGATGGAATTGTTTGATTCAGTTGCCTTCCAGCAAATAAGCAAATTAAGGCATTACATGAATAAATCACAGCTTCTGCCATACTGCTGTCATCAAGTCATTCAGCCAAACACTTCCTACAACAGCATCTCTAAAACTCATCTGAACAATATAGGAAGCACTCCATATCATTATAGCTATTATAGTGATGGTTATGATTATGGCAGGCCAAGGATACTAACGCAAGAAGCAACTTTGCAGAACATGAATAGTGCATTTAAGAGGCTGCTAAAGGTGCACATTATTGATGATTTATTGAGAGTTTTGGCTAATGTGAGTGCTTATAGGAAGAAAAAATTCATCCAAATCTGCTTGAAAGCAAACAGAATGGAAGAATTCACCTGGAAGCAAGCCAGTGTAACAATAGTGATAATTCAGAGGAGGAAAAGCATTTAATATTATGTGGGAGGATCATTACTCCTTTTGGAAATGGGAAACTATACTTAAGCTAAGCAGCCACTGTTTCAGAGAAAGTTCACCTCCCATGCAGTATCCATACTGCGTTGTACATCAGGGTTTCCTCAATTAACTTTATAAGTTACACCATGCTAGGCTAACATGTGATAAGTTTAGTGGGAATTCAGCCATAATAAAACCCAAATTATAAAATAAAGTTGCCTGCTGGGAGCATAAGTGGCCATGGAATATTAGCTGTAGAAATACTGTTATTCTTCTCTTGCAAATATTGATACATTTGATAGATTCTGGAGTCTAGCCATTACAAAGCTGTAATGCAAGTTTAAGACTTGTGGACTTCAACTCCCAGAATTCCTGAAACTAACATGACTGGAGGAGGAATTCTGGAAGCAGAAGTCCACAAGTCTTAAAGCTGTCAAGTTTGAAGACCACTGATGTAATGTAACAGAGCTGAAAAGGATTCATTTCAGACTCACAGGTGGGAAATTGATAATTTGGAAGCTATTCACTTGTGTGCTCTTAAGCCCTAATTTCATTTGACAGTGACAACTTCCAAAGGTAACCACAAATCCTGATTTAGTCTCTAGGTTTGGTTAGGTTTACTTGCATTTAATTCGCACTTTATTACAAAGTGGTCAAGGATAGTATATGCATATCCTGTCTTTTCTTCTACAAGACTTTTTCCGGTCTATGGCTCTTCCCTTGCAATTAAATCCAAGTTTCATATAGCTTTTCTAGCAAAATACAACACAAAGGAAATATGGTGACCCATTCTACCATTACCATATTGCTTGGATTATTAAGATGGGAGAAATCGATCTCCAAATCCATGGAGTAAACTTTCCAACCTTCGTGTTATGTTGTGTTATGTTTCCATTGAATGTGTTGGGACAAGAACTCTCAGAATTCCCAGATGACAGGAAGTTGTTTTGAAAGATAGACTTGGATTTTTTTCAATCAATTGTTGAGAGGTACACCAAGAGGTCTCTTCCTGAAGATCTTCCAGTAGAAGCTAGCTGCTCTTCTGGTAGAGATTCTTTAATTTTAGGGTTCCTAATGTGAAAGCTGATATCTGTGATTGATAGGATTCATTTGGAGATCGAGAAAGAATGAGGGTTAGTTGGCATCAACTGTATTTTTAAAAAGCATGCCTTTCCAAATTCAGGATTCTGTTTTGCTATTGTGATAATAGTGATCATCACTTGCACTAGCACTTTTTTTTAATCCTTCAAAATGTAAATTGGGCAGTCATATGTCAAGATGTGATCGTGTTTACATCTAAGGCAGAAATTTAATTGGGCATTTGTGCCAGCATTCAACAGAATTACAGAATAAGAGTGTTGGAAGGGAGGTCTTGTATTCCAACCCACTGCTTAAGCAGAGACTGTACCATTTCAGACAAATGCTTATCCAATCTCTTCTTAAAAACCTCCAGTGATGGAGAACTCAGTTTCTGAAGGCAAGTCGTTCCACTGATTGTTCTCACTATCAAGAAATTTCTCCTTATTTCTAGGTTGGTTTTCTCCTTGATTAGTTTCCATCTATTGCTTTTTGTTCTGTCTTCAAGATAATGAGCACCTCAACTTTTGGGGTTAAAAACAAAAAAAAAGTTTTCTATCGAATATTACCAGCCATCAAAGTAGAAACCTCTCAAAAGGAGAGTGCCCCTAAATTGGGGGTTTGTGTCACCATTGCTCCTGCAACTAACAAGTCAAGCTTATTTTATAAGCAGCTATTATTACCACATGGAACTTCCAACATCAACTGGGCTTTTATAACAGAAATTATCACAGTGCCATGTTTGTTTTGAGTCAATGACAAAACCAAAACCAAAGGGTAGACACATCCTATGTTTTGGTACACAAATAAGGGTATATATAATACACCTTACAATTTCCTATAAAGTGCACCATCTGGTTTTATTAATCTGGATCTTGGAACAGATGAGGATGAAAACCTAATACATGGAGGGCAACAGGTGGCTTTCTAATATATAATATGCACATAATGTATATGATCTATAACTAAAGTCAATGCCAAAAAAGCAATGGAGCGTAGATTGGTCTATAGGTTGGCTGGCAAAGTTACTGAATTAGAGTTCCCCATTTATAAAGGTATTCACAGAGTTTGAATGATGGCAAACATGAAAAAAATATTATGCCATTGCAATACTTGTTTTATCATTTTAATGGAACTGAACATTCTTTGGAAGTAGATGAAAAGACCGGACAAGGAGCTGGGTGGAATTAAAATAAATAAGTATGAAATAAATTGGCAAAAGGAAACTGTCAGGGAATTGCTAAGAGTACTTGAGAAGGTGCTTGACAATGTTCTGACTGAAAGGTTATAAGAGGTGAGAAAGTGCATAACTGGGGAAGCAGAGTGTGAGTTTTATGTTAGGCTTCCTGCGTGCAGACTCAAGAATGCAATCCATCTGATTGCTCCAATACTTCTTGGAGGAAAGTTACAGCATTCTGGAATGGGCTTTACTACAGCAGTTCTAGCCCCGACTATTCTGAGAAGCAGCATCAGGGTCATATATTTCATAATGTATGTTAAATTAGGTGATGCAATCTTGATGGCATTGTCACTATCTTTAGGAGTATCAAGTTGAATGAATCATTTCCATTTTTAAAATGTCCTCAATCTTTAAAGGTGGCTGAAGCTCGGTTTGGAATCAGTTACCCAAGTTCAAAATCTAGTCCTGCCACTGTGGCCAATATTTTATTGCGTGTCTGAGATAGTAAGGTGGTATAACTTCCAAAGATTGGGGCAAAACTATGCCTAAGCACTGTGAAGCCCTTAGCTATTACATGCTAGGCAAGCAACATTTCTCACACAAAACATGCCAATTTCCTCTCCCTAAATTCTGAGAGTGAACTTACTCTATATACAGAAACTGATATTCTAACAAATCAGATGCCAAGCTGCTATATTTTAAATTAACATATTTTACTATCTCAATCACAGCAATCTCATACAGTAAGTTACACATAAAAATATCTTTAGCATAGTATCACATTTTTCTGAACTACAGGTATTTCATGATAAGTATATAGATAGCACTGTTTTATTAAAAGCAAAATAGTTAATCCCTGCTAGGTTCACTGTATAAATTACGTGGCATCACAGTTTTTAGTTAGTGTTATGTGAATAACAACGTGGTATTCAGACAAGAGAAAATTAAAAACTATATAGTATAGCAGCCAGCTAATAACAGCCATGATGCTTTAAAAGATTGAAGAGAAACTCAATACAACAAAATAAACTATACAAGCAGATTCTTTAGAAAGACTAGAATTGTTTTAAATTTGACATTATATACACATTTTATCTACAGGTATATTATTATACACTGATAAAAGCCCATCTATAATTCTGAAAACCTTAATAACTCACATAAACAGTGATTCTATTAAGTTTCTTGTTGGTGGGAAATAAAATACTGAATGTAGAAAGCCATTTTGATCTTTTTTTCAGCTTTTCTTGACCGTGTATTCTTGTTTTGATACTATTTTGCTGTTGGCAACTTTATATAACAATCGTTTGAAGATGTCATTAATGACAAAAAATGTCAGCAAACGTACAGATATTTATTGAATCCCCTTTGAATCATGCCCGCCCTTGCCAATCTTCTTCCCACCAACCCCTCCCTGCACACTGATCATCACTGGCCATCCGTATAAGTTTCATCACATGAAAGGTAAAAGGATTATATTCTTACAAATCCTAAAATCAACAACCATGCTCTTAAAATGTACAGTTTAGGTCAAGGATAATGTTCCACAGAATTCAGAATTCAATGCAATGGCATAAAAAGGCTACATAAATGTTAGGAGTGACACCTTGATACACTTTGGAACTAGATCAAATTATGCATTTAAATCTACCTCCAGGATAGAGAAATTTTAATGGCTGGCAACAGCATGAACTCCTCTCCTCATTTTTGTTTTAATACAACCAAATTGCAGTGGAGTGCAGCTATGTGGAGTCTATGTAAACTTACTCCCAAATGTGTGAATGAGAGACAGCATAAGTAAATGTGTGTGTGCTTAACTCTTTCTAATATTGAGTTTAAAGAAAGTTATGTATCTAACTGTTTCTGATTCAGGAAGCAAAATTTCATCTGGTTGAAAAGAATAAAGAATTGATTTCTAGGAACAAGTCTATATAACAATGGTAATATGCTGCAGGTCAAATAAAGTACAAAGTAAAATGTTATCTGAAAAAATAACCCAGAGAGTTCAATTACTAGTACATGATCTTACCCATTTTCAAAAGACCACATATTGAATATATTTATTAAAATAAATTACTTCCAAATTAACTAATTATAGTAAAATAAGAATCTGATACATGTGCAACAGAAGAATTATCACTGATTATTAGAAAACAGAGCACTCCAGGCATAATGTAACATATACAAAGTGATATCTTTAGAATACTAGAACAGTCAAACAAGAGGATATTTTGGCAATGTGGACAGTAAACACTTGGTTTAAAATTTAATGTTATATTTTTGAGAGAGAGAATCTTGGAAAGTTCGCAAAATGATGCCATCCATGATTTCTCTACTGAAACCTAGGAAATGTAAGTAAAACTTCATTTTTGTTTTTTAAAAAATGGGTGTGGAAGGGATGAACTAAGAGCAAACATATTTGTGCATGTTTTGTATAAACTTCAAACAATTTTACAATGATCTAAACATATGTTGTTCTTGATTCTTAAATTGCCCTTTTAGTTATTATTCTGGTGCTATGTTACATAAATGAAGCAAACAGCAATGAGCTATGATTTTTTTTTAAGTAAAAGAAAGTAAATTGATTGCCTGGTTCTGAAAAAAACAAGTGCCTCTCTTCCTCATCTAAATGGAAAAGCAACTAAAGGTTGCCTAAAAAGAATAGCAGCATCAACTTGACCATAAACATTTATAAAAACCACATCATTGGGATTGGCACCTATGCTGTATAAACTATTAATAGGGCATGTCTATTTCTCTTCTCTTAAAAGTTTGCTAAAATATTTATCAGCATGTTTGTATTTTTAGCCCTTTTGCCCCAAAATAAAGGATTCTGAAAAAATATTTTCTTAAAAAAAAATTATCTATAAACCAGGTGCGAGAGCTGGTTTGATTTGTAGTTTAACTGATTGTTTGGCAAGAATCTGTGAACCTCACTTTTTCGACAGCAGGGATCATAATAGTAAGCATTGAGGCAAGTATCACAGGAGACTTTAGAACAATAAGTGCATGTGTTGGCAGCTCCTGAACGGTTGCAAAAGCCACAGCGAGAACCCAACGCTTTGGATTTCGAACTGTGAGATGCTCGCTCTTGAGTCTGTAACATATATTGTGGCTTCTCCCTTTCAGAAGATCCTGATGTACTTTCACCTGAAAGTGATTTGAGTGAATAGTTGCTTTGTTTTATTGCTGGATATTCTTGTCTACAGATAAGCACATTGTCACATTTTTGGCAAATGGAGGTGCCGCAAGACAATCCGCAATTTTGGCACTTAAGGGAAGAGGTCTCTTTGGCTAGATGGGTATGTTTATGGTAACTTGGATTGGTGTCATTTTTGAGCAGCCACACATCATGCTTAGAGGACTCTTGTCTTTTAAACACGCTTCTAGAATCAGGGTCAGTATATAAATCTAAATCATCTTGAGGGGAATAATAAGTACTAAATGGCATACCCGTTCTTAATATGCCATTGGTGTGGGATGAAATTGGTAAATATTCCTCAGTACATCCATGTGGAGAACTGGACATGGCTAGGAGGGATGGCGAAGGTCGAATGATTTCATCTTTAATGTCATCTTCAGTATCAACCAAAATGGGCTCTTTCCGGAAACTCAATGATGCCATCACAGGTGGCTTCTTACTATCCAAGTAATTATCATACGTGTCCACTGATTTAGAAGGTTTGCTAACTTTGGGTTTGAAATAATCTTTAGAGCCTCTTTCACTGGCAGATTTCTGAAGTACCATTCGTGACATGGAAGTGTTTAGATTCTCTTTGCATTCAGCACGGCGTTTCAAAGCATCTGAACAGCCACGAACATCATCGTTGCTATTTTTTCTCTCCTTTACAATGTCAAGTTCAGAATAACCTTTTTCCTTCACCTGCAAGTGAATTTCGATCAACTGTTCACATTCTGTTTTGGCCAGAAATAGTTCGAATGATACCATCTTGACTTGAAATGTATCAACCAGGTCTTTGAGCTTATAGATAGTTCCAAGTTCTTGAACGTATCCCATCAAATTTAATATCTGTTTTATATCCTCATCAGATAATGTAGACTTTACGTAATAAACAAAAGGGCCTGTATAAGTCTAAAAATAGGGGAGAGAAAATAATTATACATATATATTAATAAAGTCAAACATAATTTTAAGCTGCTTATATATAAAAAAAAATTCAAGAAATGTCTTAGAATATAAAGACTTATTGGGCACTATCCAAACAAATTCTATTGATAAACCATCCAACTTAAACTTAATATCAAATTAATATTAAGCCATGTTAATTTCTATCACAGTACATCAATATCAAGAATACGATAATTAACTTCAGTATTTGGCAAATTGGATAGTGGATAACTGAAGACAAACTCTAGGTTATTCTAGTTATGAATTATCAGTTAATTTTTCGCTCATATTATTTTTTGTCCGAACCAGAAGTTGCTTGAAGCTTTTCAGTAACTGAAACTCCAAAGAATATTTGACAAGAGGAGGAGGAAAAGAGGAGTTGAAACTTTATAGGTAGTCCTCATTTAGCAACCATATTTGGTACTCGGCAATTCGGTCATTAAGCAAAGCAGTCACCAAATGAAATTTAAATGGTGCTTATGATCATATTTCACTTTTCTATTGCTTTATAGGCCTGAAAAGGTCATAAATGCGAGGATTGGTCATAAAGTTACTTTTTAAATCACTGAAACTGAGAACAACTGCTCAATGAATAATTTGCTAAAGAATATTAATAATCTATATTAGTAGAAGTAGTAATATAGCTTCAGCATAGTTTTTGGAGCCTCAGGCCCAAGACAGGATTGGTTTATCAACTTCAGTGTTATAGCAATAGCACTTATTTATATACCGCTTCACAATGCTTTACAGCCCTCTCTAAGCGGTTTTACAGAGTCAGCATATTGCCCACAACAATTTGGCTCCTCATTTTACCCATCTCGGAAGGATGGAAGGCTGAGTCAACCTTGAGCCTGGTGGGATTTGAACAGCTGATAGTCAGCAGAAGTGGCCTGCAGTACAGCACTCTAACCACTGCGCCACAGAGGCTCTTGGTTATAAAAGCCATTTAGGATTCTTTTCTTACAGAAGGGACAGAAAACTTGTGGTACTCCATCACTAACAAGAGTAGTTTGGGACTGCTAGACATTGAAGCCCATCAGCAACTAGAGCAGTGGCCCCCAACCTTTTGGCTCCTCAGTTCTTTGGAGAGGTTCTTTTGCGGACTGGAGGGGGCGTGGTTTTCACATGCTGCCTGCATCCCATGGATGGGGCTTGTTTGTGCAGCCTGGTTTCTGGCATGCCGCGGCCCAGGGCTGGTCCATGGACTAGAGGTTGGGAACCCCTGATCTAGAGGGCCATAGGAATTTTTAAATCTCTCCCTTACATGGAAGGATCAGAATACCATTCATTCAATTTTACTTCCATGTAAATGTCAGCATTATCAGGAAAATCTAGGATACAAACATGTTTGCTTCCCTTGAGAAAGTATTGTAGTCCACTTTTTAAAATTCTTTATGAAATGGTTTTGCCAAATAAATAACAGAATACCACCAAATGTTCATATTTAAAATTATATTTCTCATTTGCATCTTATTTTTAAAGCATTTTCATTTCCTTTTTAGAGCAAAGAAAACAAGAAGTCTGCCAAAAGGGATAGATAACAAAATGGCTTGTATTATGAAGCACTGTGGAAGATATTCAAGCATACTGTACTTAGATCCCAAATATATATTTGTACAGGCTTACCTTTATATTTTTGAATTCCTTCTTCCAAGGGTAAAGAAAAAGATTAATTCCAACTGATTCTAGCACTTCGAATGCATTCTGGAGGGAATGCAGACTTGAAGCTCTCAAGGACCGAAGTGAATTTTCAGCCATTTCATAAAACTTAATTAACCGGAATCTATAAAAGGGATCAATCTTGGGAAAACAGAGTAAAGCGGAAGCTGCCATTTGTAGATTGGTAATTGGGCAGTGCTTTCTGTCAGAGGTATCCAATTTAGATTCATGGAACTGTACATATTTCCTAAATACTTCGTCTTTGTATTTTGTATCCATCTGGAGTTGGATTTAAGCACGCTCGTGGGCGGCTATCTCATCGCATGCATGGCTCCCTTGGAGCCCACTGATCAACAGGCAATGTAAGACAGCAGCAGAGCAGATTCTAAAAAGGAGGGGGAAAAAAGACAAATTGTATCATAGTGTCATTTACATTTTATCGAAAAGTATTTTCAACTATTATTTTCTGTCCTACAGAACTAAAGCTTCCCCCCCCTCAAGTTTCATTCTTTGTTTCTATTTATAGACACATTATTTCACATTGCTGTTTTTAAAATGCATGTTCTCGTCACCTCTTTTCTGCTTTTAAATTAATGGGGGGTTTTTTCAATACAAAAAAAAATCCCCCCAAAGGGAAAAAAAAATAAAAAATCCCAGGAGCCCTAAAATGTGTTTTTTATACCACTCCAAGCCATAAAATTCTTTAGAACACTTGTTATTTACATATGAATGCAAGAAAAAACTTAAGTTCGGATCCAAAATACACCAGAAGAGCAAACAGAGTTGAACTAAAGCTTTTCTGAGGATTCCTTTCATTTCAGAAAAAGAATACAGTATTTCACATGAATCAGCACAAAGAAACAATGCTGAATATTATCTGGGCCTAAGTCTTGACTGCATGGATTCTCCAGTACTATTGCTGTTTGCACTAAGATACCTGATTTTTATTTCATTTCATACAGGAAAAATAGAATGAGAAGATACTGCAGAAAGGCAACAAGGTCTACTAATTATATAGCATAGAGTGGTTTCAAAATGTTTGTCCTTAACATGTTCATTCTGAACTGTATTTTACTAATCATCACAACTTGGAGAAAAATGCCTTTAATTGTTATTCTCAATAGAGATGAATGTTCATACTTCTAAAATATAGAAGAACTGAAGGTTGCAAAATTGAAAAAAAAATGAACAAGACATGTTTCATATCCCTAATCTTTAAACAATCCAATAAACCTTCCTTGTTCTCTTTTGTTAGACAGAGAGTTGCAGCTAAGCTAATCTGGGCTACAAAATTATAGCTGTTATGCAGATTCTCCCAACCTTCATCTACCCGTTCAGAAATTTCCCATGTACATTGTTTTTAAGAAATATTGTTTGGGATCCTGATTTTTAAGAACTCTTTAACATAGTAAATTGTTGTTTGGTACAATACAGAACTGCTAATATTTAAAATACCAATGCAATGTAAATATATGCTTATATGATAGTAGATACTAGCTAATAGCGTTATATATATATATATCGTTAAGTCTTTTGCAAACATAGTTTATCTAACCGCACCTATAAAATGATTACATCTGAAAGCCATTTAGAAAGAAAAAATCCAATTCCATAAAAATTGTAATCATTTCCCATACTTTTATTGGAAGCAAATCCCATTGCCTTCAATGTGATCACTGCTAAGTGAAAATGCAACAGGTAAGACCACAGTTGTGATACAACTCACAAGTGCCATAAGATTATAATTACATTGCAGGTGATACTTAAAGATTATCACATTTATATCCTGCTGCAATTAAATACAGACTCCCAATGACTGATAATGTGAGAACAATAGCAAATAAAATAAAATAAAAATACAGTAAAACATGAATTAGCATACAATCCAGATTGCATGAAGGATAAGCCTTAAAACATCCTCTGGAAAAGGTGTTTTCATGAAGATTCTGGAAGGGGATTAGATTTGGGGCCAAATGCATTTGTCATGATAGAACCATTCCAGAAGGCCAGTCCAATGACAGAAAAACAGTGCCTTTGGGCCCTCAGCATCCCTGACCACATGAAAAGGAAGGGAAGGGGAAGGGCAACTACATTATGAAATAACAACAGTGAGAACTACAGTAGTGCAGTATAACGTTTGAAAGGATCAAGATAGGCTTTCTAACATTCAAAAAGTCTATAGTTCAAATCTTATTTGATCTGAATTGTTCTATTTTTGACTATTACTAGATCTTGACTGGTTTTTATCATAGGTGGGTTAATTTTATCATACCCACACAGAAGTCCCACAAAGTTCAACAGCAATTAGTTCAAGATAACTGCCTTTAAAAACTAAAACCTTACACCTGATTAAAAATCCTGAATAAACACTTTTATTTAAATTGCTTGTATTTTTTTTTGAATCTCACTTCTCATGTACAATTTCTAGACTTATCATTCAGATATAGCACCTCTAATGTCTCTAACACTGGGCAGAAATGTGAAACTGATCATATGATTACTCAATAAGTTTAAAAGATAGACATTAAAAAGTTTTCCCCTCCCAGAACATAAACACACCCACAAAAGAGAATTTTTGATGCTGTCTCCAATACTATGCAACCACTTCAAATATTCAATTCTCATTAAGAAATGTTTGCCAAACAAATACTTTTCTCTAACCTCAAGTTTCACCCAATTAGAAGGGTAGCATTTAAATGCCTTTCAAAGGCATTCAATTAATTAAAGCTTAGTACATATCTGTGAAAAACTGGCAAACTCGTACTTTCCACAGTAACAATATTTTGAATTCCTTATATAACTTTTTCTATTTTTTTAAATGTAGTTCTTTGTCCATTGTTGGGATTGGCATACAAAGGAAATGAGAGGGAGTATGATAGATAAACACGTGAAGAATGTGCTGCCTAGGTTTATTAATATGATTCTAAAAGTTTTATTTCTCAGCAACATCCATTCTTTCATCCAAACAGCAGACTGCACAAGACAATTTCAAATCTGGTAAACATAATTGTCCCCTTTCCCCTACATATTATAACACTTTGTATTTAACTTGCCACAAACATACACACAGAGGCTTGAATGTACAAAAACACCTTCATTTTCAAATGAGTATTGTCTGAAACAGAAACATCATTCAAGGCAAAACATTCATTTTTATCACAAAAACTCTTCCTAATAGTGACAATTTTAATTTCTCCCATCTTAACATCTTTTTCACTCTTAGTGTAATTATTCTGAAATAATACACAATTCATATTTATAATCCCAAATTATTAGGTTATGGTGGAAATCTGAAAAAAACCAAAATCACAAAATAGTAAACTATTTATTGTTACCATCAAAATTACAGGGCCATGACAGTTGTCACCAGAAGTTAAACATAACTGAGGGGGAATTTACTATTAGCTAGAATACTGATGGATCAGATCAGAGTTAATATAGCATTTTATGATCCAATACTAAGATGCATTTCAGACGTTCAGAAACACACATCGAGAAGGGTGATAAATCAATTCCACCATTGCTGTGCTGCAACTACAGCTTTCTTACAATACTTTAAGAATTTGTTTGATTATCCCAACTATATTCTAAAAAACAAACCAATTAACACCTTGTCTAACACTTATCATAGCACAACAGATGGCTAAGCTATCTTGGCTGATTGCAAAAAAGCTAGTAACCAGAGTTCATTATTATTTGAAAAGTAAAGTATTGTATTGACTCCTGATAACTGCCTGGACAAGTCCCTAAAGTTTTTGTGGGCAATCGACTGGGCATTCGAACAATGAAAAGTGTGAATAGGAATCAACTCTCTATAGGCTCCCTTATATTTCAGGAATATTTAAGGACCTTAACCTACACCACACAGCTATATTGCATCCCTAGTGGGTCTCTTGTCTCCCTTTTTAATTACAATCTCTGTAAAACCCAAAAGAGCGACTAGAAACTCGGAAAGGGAGACAATATTGTATTTATTCACCGGCCCTCCAGACATCCCCTCTTCTGGACTTCTCACCGCTGGACAGCTGCGTAAGAGTCACTCTTTTCCTTGGGGATGCGGGGAGCCAAACCAACCCGCAGCCACATCCAATAACGCTCAAGGCTAACCTACCCGACGTCTACGAGTACAGCCCAGGACCGGTGCCAGGACACGATCTCCTGCTTAGCTGAGCCTCTGTCCTCCCTCTTCGCTTCGCGCCCACCGACTCTTCGCTTCTCCCACCGTGCGAACTGCGGGAATCAGGCAGCAGCAGCAGCCCACCTAAAACCACCGACCAGTAGCCGTCTTCGATACTGGCCAGACCGGAAGGCAGCTCAGCACCCGGAAGAACAATCTTCTCTCTCTCTCCTCTCTCTCTCTCTCCCGCCCCACTCTCCCGTTTTCTACAAAAAACCCGGAAATGGTATTCGTCTTCGTGTCTTGCCCTGACGCCTTTTTGCTGAGAGCGCAGGCGCAATTTCCCAGGGCTCGCGGAGGTATTGACACGGATGACACACGCGTAAGGCGCAGGCGCATGATTTTCCAATCGGTGCCCGCTCTGCTGCATTTGCTTCCCAAACTGAACGGATGGAAAGCGTTGACTATCCAAGACAAGTAAGGATGCATTGTCGCCTACGTTCCTGAGGGTTTCCTAAATCGTCCTATAAGAGGAGCAGATAAGAACTTCAGTTTTCAGCAACTCTAGCTAAGAATGACCAGTTAAAAAGGAATTCCGGGACACCAACTCACTTTCTGTGGACTTCTCCAACTGTCCTGAGAATTGCAGTCCAATATCTAATAGTACTAAGATGGAAAAAGAGTGGGTAAAGGTCTCCAAGACTCTTGCTATTTTTTCTGTGAAAAAATAATATGGATGCCCTTTTCAGAAAAAAATATTTCTGTGGTAAAGCTTACACTATCTTCTGCAGTCAACCACTTATCTTTTTGCAAAATAATTGTAATGAGGAAAACAATATATCACACCAGGAATCACTGAGTTATACTAATGACAATATGCATTGTGATATTACAGTGCAAGGTGTTTATGTATTTCGATCTGATGTTGGGATGCAATCATGAAAATACAGGTTTGTGTCAATGCATATTTTGTTGGGGTTTTTTAAACATCATAGTTTGCACTTAGAGTAAGGAATAGTGTTGAATCAGAAACAAGTCAATCATATTAACTGTGAACTCAGTCTGTTAATGTTTAGAGGGTTGTACAAATTAAGAGAAAAATACACAATGTAATTATATACCGTAGTTGTATGCATATGGCATTTTTAACATACTGTAACCTTACATTTTTGTGAAGGGGACAAGTCGTCAAATGCAAATCTGCTGCTGGGGAATGTCCTGGGATGCGTTCTGATAGTACACTCTGCAGTACTTATTAGAATGCAGTTCTTTCTGTCTCCAGTCCTGTTCTGGAAACATGGTGAATAGAATGCTTTTTACATTCCTCTCTGCCTTTGGTAATGGTCTTAATCAGTCTTCTCATGCAATTGTTTTCTGTCAAAAGGATTATTTCACAAACCACTAGAGAAATGTACACAAATGCATGTGGACAATGTACAGGTGTGTGAAAGGAGGACTGATTATTGGAGCACTAGAAATATTGAGTGAGAGGCCAGTTTGATAGAGTAAGACTGATGTTCCTTACCCCTAGCCATTTACTAGCTTGGATTGAGCAATGATTGGCTGACAATATCTTTCTTGAGTTTCATACAGACAACACTAGTTTAGTTTAGTTTACTTTATTGTCATTGCACAATGAAATCAAACACCATCTTCAGTGCACAGAAGGTCACCAGCAGTTTTTCATTCAGTTGTTTTCTGAGAAGTCTCAGGTAGTATAAACTCTGCTGGACCCTTTTGACCAGACTGCAATGAGGGCATCCCAGGTCAGGTCCTCTTTTAGGGTAACACCCAGAAACTTAAAACTGGCCACTTGCTCCACTCGGTCTCCATTGATA
>JANHFN010002154.1:152762-167530 GCA_032468175.1 Toxicocalamus goodenoughensis
TATACAGAAGTAGGAAGGCTATTGCTTAACACATTGTAAGCCGTCCTGAGTCTTTGGAGAAGGGCGGCATATAAATAAAAATAATAAATAAATAAAATAAATACGTAAAATAGTAATTTGGTTTAAGATGCTTTTTTTTCCATTTAAGATTACATTGTAGTGCATTGAGGTATGCTTTTCAATTATTTTAGTTTATTGGGGGAGTGGAAGGGAATTAATAGATGCCTGTATTTTTAATCAATGAAAGTTCTTTTTTTTTCCGTGTTAGATTTTGCATGCCGTGCATTCAAGAATGTCTTAAGCCTAAAAAGCCTGTTTGTGGAGTTTGCCGCAGTACCCTGTCTCATGGCAGCAGAGCTCTGGATTTGGAAAAGCAAATTGAAATGACAGAGACAACTTGCAATGGCTGCAATCAAAAAGTATGAAAAACTGAGCTATATTTATGACTATATAGAATGAATACAGATGCAATAAGTATACTGATACTCTGTCCTGATAATCAATTGTTAGAGAATTCAAAAAAGATTGTGGGATGGGGAAGAGCCAATTCAAATCTGAAAGACATTCCAAAAGGGGACTTTATTTCTTCCATTGCCTCTACTAGTGCATTGGAAATAACAATTTGCAGAGCTTATTATAAGACCAATCAGTTATGTAAAAATATGGAATCAGCAGACCTTGCCACAACAGACAGTTGAAGGTTGTGTTTACCAACACCACTGTGAAAATGATGAAAACTTTATGCAAATCCTTGTGTCACTGTTCACTTTTTCTTTAAGAAAGAAAATGTTCATAGAAAGTATTAATTTAATGTGCCCTTAGCTTTTTTAAAAAAAAATAACTTAATGTAAAATGTACATATGTGGGTGTGACATTTTTAAGGAATCATAGAATCATAGAAATGACCTTAGAAGACCTTTCATCCAAACCCTGATTTAGTGCAGGATCCATTACAACATCTGTGACAGAAGACTATATATGAAAGCCTTCAGTGAAAACTAATAGACTTAATATGGCAGCTTTTTCCAGTAATAGTTTACGCAGTCAGAAATTTCTCCTCCTATGTAGCATGAACAAACTTCCTTGGATTTTTTTAATCTAATAATTCTGGTTCTGCCCCCTTGACAGTCCATTACTTTTCTAGATGTCAGCTAATTTTCAGATACTTGAAGATTGCTGTTGTATATAACCCAGCTGGCTCTTTCCAATTTCTTTAACTGCACCTTGTAGGATTTAATTTTCAGATTCTTTACCATCTTTGAGCTTCTTTCAGTTTGTTACAGTCCTTTTCAATTTGTGATGCCCAGAAACATGCTATGTCCCCCCCCCCCTCCAAAACAGCTAACAGAGGTTGTCACTTTTGTGGCTGTTTTGGACTAATGTTTTTTCATGAGTAGGAATTGCCTTATTCCCTGAAGCAACCATTGTAAAAAGAGTTTTGCAATTAAAAGTTCAGTTAATAAATTTCAGTTCAGGAAATAAAAGGGGCAGGCTTAATATGCTGTACCCTAATCTATGAACTTTGTGGGAATTCATAGCTATCTCGCTATAATATCAGCAATATTAATTCAGTGTCTAATGCAAATTTTAGAGATATGCCTATATTTCTAAACTTATAAATATAAGTCTGCCTGCCATTGAATATTTGTAAATATATTGGGATACTGTGAATATCTTAGTTTTTACTTGTAAATATTAATATTCTTTGAAATAATTTGGTAGGTCAAAAATTTGCTTAAATATTTTTAAAGCAAATTATATGTGGAAAATTCAGTGAGGATTATGTGATTTGGGAGTTAATTATTTCCTGCTTTCTGAGTACAGAATTATTTTAAAAAATGTTAAAAGCAAGCAGACATAGTAAAAGTTGAAGAACATTAAAACATGTACCGTAATTTTTTGGACATTTGCTTATAACTGTGCAGCATGATTATTGAGATCCTGTTAATGGTGCAAAATTTAGATAAGTTGATGTTTTGGCTAGTTGACTGCCTTTTGCTTTGTAGAAGATAAATAATGTCATTTGCCTTATAAGAGTAGTAATAGAGAAAATGGTCTCTTTTCCAGATAATATAGCCAAATAAGATATGAGAAAGATAAGCTATGAGATAAGCTATGAAAAAGTTAAGAATGAACTCTGTTCAGGTGAACAAGGTGACAGCTATCTAAGCCTTGCTGGCATGTTACAGATTAATTTAGCCTGTTATTCTCTTCTACAATTATACACTGCAATTTGCATTGTGTCTTACCTTGGTGATTTCAAATTCTCCCATACATTCCCCTGTATATACTTTGGGTTTTAAGTTAAGGAACATGATGAAAAGTGAATATTTTGTTATATTTTCTGTACAGATGTATCTCTCAAAGCTGCGAAGTCATGCAGCTACTTGCTCAAAGTATCAGAATTACATAATGGAAGGTGTTAAAGCTGTGACTAAAGAACCATTACAGAATACCAGGTAATCTTGGTGAATTACACTATGCCTGTTTAGAAAGTTTAAATCGTGTGCTAGTATTTATCTTGAACAAATGACTCGAGAGAAATCTCCTGAAAGTATGGGATATGTCTTCTTTTTTCCCATCTGAACCCTTTACTGCCAACCACTCTTCATTTTAATAGCAACAAAAGATGGGAAGTGGTTTGATGATTGTGCATTTCCGATATACGACCAGAATTTCCTCCCAAACTTGCTACTTTGAATTCATGGCCTACTTGCTGTTTTTCCCTTTGAAAGTTTATACAAGATAATTAGGTTTAATACTGAAAATGTTCCTCCAAAAGAACCTCTAATTTTTAACACCTGTAGTCTACAATGCTCTGTAAAATACAAGTTAATTGCTTTTGTGAGCAACCTGAGAAATTTTATATAGCTATTGGTCACTTTAAGGCTTTTTCTGTATCAGGCTCAAATGGGCGGTGAGAATGAGAGAAGTATAAATCTATTTGTGAAAGACTTCTGACCATAATTGCCATCAGTCCTCTTTCTCAGACAAGTTAACTTTTGCCCTGATCAAACTAAGAAACAGTAATCTTATGGAAAAAGCTTTTGATATATTCACCAATTGTTCTTCAGTGTTTTTACTTTATGTACTTTTTTCTAAAATGTAACAGCCTTTTCTTTGTTCCTGCAGGAGTGTCCCCAATAGATTTACATTTCCTTGCCCTTATTGTAGTGAAAAAAACCTGGACCAAGAAGGACTGGTAGAACACTGCAAAAGCTATCATAGCAACGATCCAAAGCGAGTGGTAAGTAATGCTTTTTTCATGGTATAGTCTGATTCAGAGATGAGCAATCCACAGGTTGCACTTGATCCCTCAGCATCACATTTGTGGTCCCTAAAGTTGGTTAGGGCTAAAAAGTTTAACCTTTTTTGCTTTGGGGAACTCTAAGAAGTGAAACAGATGCCTTAGACTTTGCAAAGATTTAAGGTAGCCATATTACCCCATAGAATCTTCTAATCTTCAAATCAAGCCAAGGTTTTAAGATTTGGTGGGGTTAAGTGACAAAATTGCTGCAAGCAGCTTCTGTAAAATTTTTAGGCACCCATTTTCACCCTTAAAAACCCATACATCCAAGAACAGATTTTTAAAAATGGCCCCTTTTACTGGAAATGTCATAACATTACCAGTCATGTCATTTACAGGCCAAAAATCAGACTGTGGCTTCCTAGGAAAATTGTGCATTAGGGGGAATTATGTTATTGTCTCAAAGGTTTTCTTGAATTATGTTTTAGTCTTTTTAGTGATAAGGCTGTTTTTTTTAAACCATATAGAAAACATTTGAAGCCTTTCAGGCAGGGGGTTAATAATCTCAGAGCAATTTTTTTATTTTTGAATAATGAATTCAGATCCCTAAATATGTTAACAAAGGAACAACATGATTTGCTAAATATGTTGATCATTATTTCAAGAAACATTTAGGAAATTGGCCACCCAAATACTTATTTGGGAGATTCAATGAGATGAGAGAAGAGAGTGCACAATATCTTTGTGTCTGATGAAAATGAGCGAGAAATGTGTAAAACTTACAATTCAGGGATGGAACTTTCTGAGGACTCTAGAAAGCTCTTTTTCTTTTGGACTACATATTTTTCTCCATTTTATGTGTAGTTGCTGGTTTTCTAGAAATATCATTTGTCCCTCCCCTGGAGTGGCCAGCTCATATACCGGTAGTCTGAAGAAGAAATGGAGCATTCTGGAAATTTTGAACCTCTATAATGTAACATCCTGAGGAACTATGGAGTTAATATTGGGAGAATTTAGCATTACTTCAACGTACAGAACTTCTTTTAATCTAAGGGATTTCTGTAGCCTCCTTGCTGATGGACAGGATATAGAATGCATGGCAATGAGATACTAAAACTGAAGTGTAATTTTTTTTGCCAACTTTTCCAGGTTTGTCCAATCTGTGCATCGATGCCCTGGGGAGATCCACATTACAGAAGCGCTAACTTCATGGAACATCTTCAGCGACGCCATCAGTTTTCATATGATACATTTGTGGTAAGTTATAATTGGGTTTTTAATTTATTGTACAAAAACCTAGAGCAGCAAAATATTTTTTAAAATTTCTGATTAGACTTGTTCTACCAATTTGAAAATAGACTGCTTCTTTAAAATATGGCTTGTCATAATTCATTCAATATAAAAAGCAGCTAGTGAGCTAGGTCCTGAGCCTTTCCAAACTTTTATTTACTGTAGATAATAAGTTGATGACAGAAGCTCAGGTAAAGCACCTGTTCTTTTGTTTGTCTTTCATGCTACTCCAGCCAAACCTCCTTTGAGCAGCTGCGATCAGTTTCTGGATTAGTCAAAATTGGTCCACTGATGCATATTTATGTCTTCTATATTTAGGATTATGATGCAGATGAAGATGATATGATGGCCCAAGTCCTATTGCGCTCCTTGAGGGATCAATGAAAAAAGCAAGAAGTATTCTTAATACTTGGCTTCCATTGGTGAGAAAAGACCACAGACATGACTTCCTCCAAGATGCTTTGGCACACATAAACTTAAACTGAAGGCTCTCCCATGGTTCTTATTCCTGTCTTCATATTTCTAATTTTGGTTTTTTCTAATGGACTTTCTGTTGAAGTTCATCTTCTCCATTTTTTTTTTACTCATTTCTGGATATTTTTTTCTTATATCTGTTTCAGATCTGAATGGTTGTAGTCAGGAGACTACAAATATTTCTAACGTATTAGCACCTTTACTTTAATTAGTGTTATTATATTGTTTGACATAGATCATCAGTTAGAAGCCCAGGTTTCCTACATACTTAACTCTGGTTATTAGATTCAGATATCAGTCCAAATACAGGATTTCATTTCTAATAAATTAGGAATCCGATACCTACTTTTGCAAAGCTGGATTTGGTATCGGTCTTCAGCAATATATAAAGCCCTGGTTGGAAATTCCTATATAGTAAGCCATTGTTTTTTTTCCTGACTGTACAATAGTTAAGGGTGATGTTTATCTTAATACATATTTTGACTCTGAACATTTATGCAGAGTTGAGATAGAGACTAGGAAGAGATCATTGTATGGTTCTTGAATGATGAATAATTCAAGGTTCATATTTCATTTCCAGCTTCCTAAAGCTGATTACATCTTTATATATTTCTACCTCTATGCCTAGAATTCAGAACAATCTGATAGCAACAATAGTGCAGACTTAACATCTGGTTCTTTAGACATAACAAATATTAAAGCCTCTTACGCTTCGTGAAAACTCTGCTGTCTAATGCAGAAATTTGTTTGTTCATAAGTGAGGCTTCCATGCAGACCATGGATATTTCATTTACTTAACAAATCATGCCATACAAATTGCCACATCCTGAATTCAGAGGCTGCTATGAACCCTTGTCATACAGATTAATTCTAGTTCTGATACTCACACATGGTCTTGAATTTTTGAAGATAATAGATTTTATTTTGCTTATGTGTTGATTGAGGCCAAATATGGCAAACACGGATAATACCAACTAGCCCTGATATGTATTTGTAAAGATCTGTGTCTTTACAATGGAGCTACAGACTGACTATATGGACCTGGGATCCCCGATCTTAAGACAAAATGTGTGTACATATTGCTTCACTGTCTCCAGAGGAGAACTTGCAGGTGGATTTCTACTCCATCACGTTTACTGAGAGTACTAATAAATGGAATAAGATTGCTATGGTGAAGTGACTTACAAGATTTTGCTGGGATATGGTGATTGCTTTTGAATGTATTACAGTGTTTGGAGATTAGTCCCAAGTAATTTAAATTTTTAATTTTAGGGCAGCACAAGCAAGACTTGTTCTGAATGAAAAACTACAATGCCCATAAGTGGCAAGTATGTATAAGACCTGAGCTAGATGATGGGTGCTTTTGTTACATAATTAAATGCATTCAATGGCAGCTTTTTGCACTAAGTAGATGTGATGCTGACCTTGAGTGTACACTGATCAGAAAAAGATTGATTCATATACATTTGGCTCAGGATTCATGTGGTATTGATCTGAAGCTTAAATGTGTATGTGAGAAAGACCTCCTGGAAGACCATTCCTTTAAATTTAGTTGATGGACAAGAGCCAGTAATGACATAGCATATCTGGCATGGGTATCTTGATTTAACTGCCAATTGCTCATGCTGCCTTCTAGACAGAACCGTTTAATTTATGCTTCAGCACTGACTAATAAGTCTTTGGTGGCTAGGATTTTGGGAGTTTCCACTCGATCATTTAGTGATTGTTCTGGTGAGGTTGATCAAGAAATAAAAGAGTGCCTGGGTTATCATGGGCCTTCTTCAAGTTACCTCTTCCAACAGCCGACCTTTGTGTGCTCCTCCCAATCTTGAAATGACCCCTGATGGAGCCAGAAGGGAAAGCTGACCATATATAGATACCCCAAAGTGCCTTCTGCATGCATGTGAGCTCCTTGGGTCCAGGCCAGTGTCTTTCAGTATTTGAACAAGTAGAAACATTTCTGCCAGTCACTTGCGGAATTCACAGGAGCAAGGTTACCTGATCCTTGAAAGTACTTTTTCCCCCTTGTATTCTAAGTGCACTTCTAGTGTTTTAACAAAATTTTAGGAGTTCAAATTTGTCTTTTAAATAAAGTAAATTAATTTAGTTGATAAAATGTACAGAATTTTTTCCTTGTTATAGAAGTTCCAAAGCTGTTGTTTGAACTAGATTAATAAACTGAATAGTAAATTGCATTCTCCCAGCTTTTGCCCTATCTCTTCTGTTTACTGTGAAGTGATGCTGGCATATAATGGGGTTGAATTCAGCAATCATTTAAAACTAAATCTGCTTCAGTATTGCCCCACTTATACATTCTATTGTGCAGCTGCAAAGTGGATCAGCGTAAATTAAACTGTTGGTTTGGATGAAACCTATACTTCAGCAGAACAATTCACTGAATTCATATCTGAACTACCCAAGGATGCATTAATGATATGGAGTGACGTATCATTTTCTGCAGACACAACGCACTCACACAACACTTTTCTCAGCCTCTCATTTGGGAAAATGCCACAAGATTGAGAGGGATGCAATTTTGTGAGTCATGGTTCCAGCTGATTGGTTTTAACTGGGCTTCCTAGGCAATTGTCTTCAAAAATGGATGGCAGGGCTTTTGTAGAGTTCAGTTATTTTTCCTAGTGGTTTTTTTGTCTGTGTGTCTTGGGAATTACAGGTGTTCTTTCCAAGAACCCACAGAATGAATTGTTAGGAGGAATCTGCCAAATCTGAAAGAATGTGGTATCATGTGACTGGGAAATGCTGGATGTTAAAATTATTCTACCTTTGCCATTCTTTGTATCGCCAAGTCACCCACTCTGGCCCTATTGCACTTCCTGTTGTCCTTTTCAATTCTGTAGAAAGTAAAGGTTTTGAAATTATTTTGCATTAACTAACTTTTGTCTTCCTATTTAGAAATGGGCAATTAAAAAAAGGAAAATGTAGCTCAGAGCTGAAATGGGGAGTCATTGGTGCTCTCTGAGTTTGGTTGTTTTTTGGGCAGACACCTTATTATGCAAACTAGGTAACAACATGAAGTTCTGCAAAAATCCCTACGCATAAAAGTTGGGTGGAAGATTCCTTTCTAGTGGAAGAAGTTTTCAAACTTTCTCAAGGTATTATCCCTCAGTAATAATAATAGCATTACTACAAACCCATCTATTCATCGCCAAGATTGAAGTTTCCTCCTGTTCTTTTCCTGTTTATTTGGAAATTGAGGATTCATGAAGGCTGTAGGTCTAAGGAGATATTGTTGTAGGATGATAGACCTTCACAGGCATTCCTAGATAGTGTTTTAACTTCACTGAAGTTATTTGGGAGAAGTACATTCATCAACTTTAATGAGAACTTGTACTGCCTAATTGCACATTCTATAACTGCTGGAAAGAACTGGCCAGGCTTCTCATTTAATTCATATTGGAACTGGCTGTATTGGTCATATTTCAATGTGTGTCCGATTTTATAGCCACAATCTTTCAAATTCCCAGGACATTTATGATATTGAGATTAGATTCCCATCTTCCAGTAAGTGAGTAGCAAAAGGAAATGGCCAGACTGAAATTTGGTGAGCATTGATGTGTCAATTCCATTGGTATATGCAACTCTTCCACCCTTTGTGTTCCGAATCTGGGGGATTCTAGAGCACCAATGCAAAGGATTTGTGGGAGAGGAGAAAGTGCAATAATAATTGAAATCAGTCTCTGGATTTATTCCATGAGGTTAAGGCCTATTTGTGTAATTTATATAAAAATGGCATTGCAATAAATATTGTTCCACCAAACCACATGCCATAACAATAAAAATATTAATAAACCCCAAGATTTTTTCTTCTGTTTGGTACAGTTGCCATTTTTTGAACATGTCTCTTATTTTATTGTCATATTAAAAAAATACTAACATCTGGACAGAAGAGAGCGCTCTTGCATTCTTTAGAACTGTAGTTGTCAGGTGTATGGTATGTGTCTCATGGTTATTGTCGTCTTAGCATTGTTTGTCCAACAATATTTGTTTAATAAAACAGATGTCCCAAAAAAGACATCTTACCACAGCTACAGTTAATCCTATATTATGGATCATGCTGATAAATATTTTAATGATCCTTTCTTGATTTTCTTCCTTTTCTTCTGTTTCCGTACCAAATGTTTGTATTCAACCCAGGTTGGTATAAGTTCAAAAATGACCTTCAGTAATCTAGTATGATATGGTACTTAAGATTCAAGTTCAAGTCCACCTGTTGGGATTACTTTGGACCTGTTGCTATTCTTTTGCCTTTTTTGTCATGAGCTATTACAGAGAAAGACTGGAGGAGGGAATGCTTTTTTACTGCTGAAGGGGATATACATCTAATATCTAATAACATGGAAATAATGGGTTAGGAGGTAGATTTTATACTTGGGAACTACTGAGCTGCAAGCAATAATCCTGCTGTGTGAGGAACTCAAACATATGTCACTCGACTACTGTTCTCATATGATTGGGCTGGACCCAGGCAGGCAATCTTTACACTTTAAAGCCATCTTTAAAAAAATTATTTGGCAATACCAAGGTCTCAAGATGACAAGACAGTGTGGCATCACTGGAAATGAGGCTGGAATTTCTAGCTTTTCACTACTTAATGGATTGAGCAGCTGTTTAAAAAGGGTTCTAAGCTTATCAGAGTCTTGGCACTCTTATCCCCTTCGATATTTAAACATCAATGAGGAAAATACATTGCCATAAATATGACAGTTACCCACCCAAGTTTGACGTCGCAGTTTGTGAGTGACTTAAGAAATGGGTTCAGGTCCAAATGTTTTCCCACCCCTGCCCTAGGGAGAAAAAGCTTTCTTATGGCTTTCAGCATTTGGCAAGGCTGCTAAATTTAAAACTTTGTCTGAAAATGGGCAGACTTTCCAGGTTTTAGCTAACGTTTGTTTCCCGTTCAATTCAAATCTTGATTACATCTGCCTATGGCTTGGCTATGACACTTGCACAAATGGACTGCTTTTGCTGCAGTCCTCCTGTCAGACATCTGTTCTTTTTGTTGAGTTTTGTCCACTGTAAATACCAAAAGGAAAGAATATTACTGTCCTGCCAGAGAGAAAGAGAGAATTCAAATAAACTTGAACTAGTTCAGGCTACTGCTGCTCTTGGCCTCCTAACACTGTAAGTACTTGGAAAAATAACAGCTAATGGCTATCGTGTCCTCTGTGTCCGACACAAGTAGGTGGGCCAGAATGTTGAAGAAGCAGCTGTGGAAAATGTTTCAGTCATCCAGTAGGTGGGCTAGTTGGCTTGTGTTCTATCCATCCCATTGAAGTATCTCAGAACTTTGATAGATCGCCAGTAGAGAGTGCTTGCTTCCTTAAAGGCTTGGGAGATTGAAGGAAAGTCTGAAAATGCAAGAATATACAGTATATGTACAGTTAAATGTCTATGAAGATTGCAGTCATCCAGGTCCAAAAGGTACTTTTTCAAAAGGCAACTGACCTTTGTTTTTCAAACCAAAGTCCAGTTGCCTTTTGAAAAAGCACCTTTGGGACATAAGTACAGTTAACTGATATCAATACTTAACTAGCATATAGTTAAGCAGAGCATTTCTGACACTGTCGCATAGTTACAATAGGCATGGAATGCAAGTGGGCAGATTCCTATCCCAAAGATGCTTATAATCTCCAGGTAAACAGAGAAAAGGAGGGAAGGACACCAAATACAAATGAGGAGGAAGCGATCTTGTAGACGACCCTCACTTTGTCAAGGACCTAGGAGTACTTATTTCAAACGATCTAAGCCCCAGAGCTCACTGTAACAGCATTGCCAAAGAGGCTTTAAGAGTTGTTAAGCTTATTTTACAGAGCGTTTCTGGCAACATTGAATTGTTAACTAGGGCATACAAAACTTTTGCCAGACCAAATCTCGAAAACATCACGTCTCCCTGGAACCCACAATGTATATAGGACATTAACACAATTGAGAGGGTTCAGAGGTATTTCTCGAGAAAAGTACTCCACTCCTCTACTCACAATAGAATTCCCTACGTCTCTAGGCTCAAAATTTCGGGCTTGGACAAACTGGAACTTCGCCACCTCCGGTCCGATCTAAGCATAGTTCACAAAATTGTCTGCTACAACATCTTGCCTGTCAACGACTTCTTCAGCTTCAACCACAATAATACATGGGCAAACAATCGATACAAACACAAGGAAACCACTTCAAACTCTATTGCAGAAAATATGACTTCAGCAACAGAATGGTCAACGCCTGGAATGCCCTACCCGACTCCGTTGTTACAGCCTCAAACCCTCACAGCTTCAATCTCAAGCTGTCTATCGTGGACCTCACCCCATTCTTAAGAGGTCCTTAAAGGGGGTGTGCATAAGCGCACTAGCGTGCCTACTTTCCCTATCTTACTGTCCCCATTTATCTGTATTTCTTTTGTTTATGTTTATGTTCATACCCATACTTGTTATCTTGTACATGTTTGACAAATTGAAAAATAAAGATGCAATCAGAAGTGGATACTCCTGAGGCAATGGTGACACCTGGGCAAATTACATTGTGCCCATGAACTACATTGGCAGCCGCAAACTGTTTCAGCTAAACCTTCTGAATGATATTCAAGGGCATAAACACATAGAGCAATTTATGAGATGACAAAAGTTTGCATGACTATCCACAAAGCTTCCTGAGGCAAAAATGGCTACAATTTGCACATATAACGTCAGTATGCAAAGGCTCTCCTATTCCAGCAGGAAGGCTAGGTCCAGAATCTCCACATCATGAGCCAAGTACCTTTAGGGGAACAACTTGTTCAGAGCTAAAAATGGAAAGGCCACAGATTTAATAAGCCTTTGAATCCATAGCCTATGATTTGGAGGTTAAATGCCAAAAATTGGCAGTGTCATCTTTGGAAGTACAGCTTCAAAAAAAAAAAAACATGGTTCAGAAGTTCCACTGAACATCAGTAACTGTCTTATGCAGAATCAGTCTTCTGTAATTTGGTTTTTTCAGTTATAGTGGATTGCCGCTCATGTTTTAAACAAAATGGCCAGCAACAGAAATAGAGCAAAACCATCTAGATCAGGGGTGTCCAATCTTCTCAACATTTAATACTTGTTAACTTAAACACAACAGCCTGGGAGTCACAAGTTGCCAAGATTGGATACCCCTGATCTAGACATTACCAGGTTGAGAAAGACTGCAGTACCAAGGTTTCAAATAAGACAACTCAACCCTCTTGAGCTGCCAGATAAGAGTGCTAGAACTCCTTGCACTGAAAATAAATCCACCTTGAATTTGATAGGAGTATCCTGAAGGGTTAAAAGAGAATTAAAAGAAGGTCTCAGAGAATAATCTCACAATTTTGTCTTGTTTACAGTATTTGTAAAAGTACCTCAATCCAAAAAGAACCAGTACACAGGAAGAAAAACTTAATGTAACATGACCTCATAATTATAACATTCAACACTACTGCGTTACTACAGCTAGATGGCCTTCTACACTTTTAAAATACCCTTTGTTTCTGTCATGGTGAGATTACAGAACTAAAATGCATTTATGGGTCTTCCAGAATGTATGGAAGGGCTGGAAACTTAAGCGTGCCTCTGAAAACAGCATTTTCCACAATGTGGGAACCACTACTGAGGTTTACCTTCTAACTCATGTTCTTTTACCTCAATGGGAGGGATAAATCTTGCTTGGCAAATCTTGCTGGTTAGTAATTATATTTTGTTATTTGCCTTCATTCCCAACTAGCATGGCCATTTGCAAGGAACTGAGAATTATAGTCCTAAACATCTGGATTGCACTGGGTGGCCTACCCTTAAGGAACAAAGATGGTTCCACAGCAAGAGGGGAAATAAAGTTCCCAGGAGCTTAAAGCATATATTATGAAACATCTGACTCCTCTCCAATACTGGAAGAGGAAAAAAAATCAGCGGCTTTTTGGAACTGAAAGTAATTCAGTTTTGGAACTGAAAGTAATTCAAGAACTTTCAGCAGGTGCCACTTTGGGCTGCCAAGATCTTCAGCAAAGGAAGGCCATGATGTACTTTAGGCAGCAGGACAAGAAAAGAGATTGATGAATGGAAAAGCCAGAAAGATCTTTTGAGAAAGTTTCCCCTTCAAAGACTGAGGCAACAGAGCAGAATAAATGTTGGTGAAAAGATGGGTAATCTGCACTCATTTTTTCTCTAAAAAAAAAAAGTCATTTCTGCCATCCAATTTGTAACTCCTAATACTTAAGACAGCAGCTAAAACTGCAGCCAAACTACCTGAGATGAGTTTTGTTCAATCACAGAATTTAAAAATGCTATTTGCCTTGCAATAGAGAGAAAAGTATTATTGGAGGAAATATCCAGGGAACTGGAGATATGTAGTGTTATGGTGGAAGCTGGAGGAAAAAACTACAGAGCCTGCAGGCTTTTTTAAAGGGGTGAAAATAGGGTTAAAAAGAAATGCAACTGGTAAATACACAACACTAGCACACAAGAAGTACAGATTCTGAAAAGTTAAAGTCTGAAATGAGGATCATTTTTTTGCAAGCAATAAAGCTGGAGGTTAGAATTGGCCATGGTAGGTTCAAGGACACGTGTTAATAATGGGCATAGTTAGGTCTTTCTATTAGTCATTAAGAAGCAGCTGTGTTAGGCAGGTGAGTTTGGAGACCGGAAAGAGCAGCAATATGTTGCTTTTAATAAATTTGCAGTTTGCTTGCTCAAAGTGTAGAATGGGCCTGGTGACTCCCCCCCTCATGGGCCAAAACCAATAGCTATTTTTTGCAAACTCAGTTTGACGGCATCTTGGGCAACACTACTTTGCCTCTGTCCTAAAAAAAATATTTTGGAACAGTCCTGAGCTGGAGTGAAAAAAGCAGCAATTTGAATTGGAATGTATGTTTTCCCTATCCTTATGAAAGGATGTGACGAGTAAACTTAGCCATAGGCAATCCTATCAACAAAAGATGATGCTTAGATAAATGTACCACTTTAAACTGCAAATGCTGGACAGAATTATATCCTTTCGTGAATTCCTGTGTCATCTTTTGCTCATTTTCCTCTCTCTCCCTTGCCTACAAGTAAGAAAATAGAGTCAAAGCTGACTATCCCCTTGGAATATTTTTCTATCTATGCAGTTTCTACAAGGGCAAGAAACAGGGGCATTGGGGAGAATTTTTTAAAAATTCAGATTTATGGTTGTGATTGTGTAACTGATGACCCATAGTTTATATGTGTTGCATGCAAAAAAGGGGGGAGGGGGTTGTGGTGGATTGAATGGTTGCAGCAGCCAAATCTATGGTTTGCCTTTGATTGAATGGTTACAGGCATCACTGGCAAACAGTCTACCTAGAACAGTGTTTCTCAAACTTAGCAACTTGAAGATATGTGGACTACAATTCCCAGATTCCCCAGCCAGCATGAGTTTAAATGACCTAGAGTTTAAAGTGAAGACTCTAAACAAGCAAGATATTGGTTGCCTTTATACATCACACTAAGCTATGTTTTTGTTAACGATGGTTTAAGCCACAGTAAGATACTCACACCAACCCTAATTCTTCCAGAACTTTGTTGAAGCTAAAGATGGCCTCAAATTCAGCTCATCTGCTAATGACTTTATCATATCCATATAATTTCAACAAAGATAGAAGTGAAGTGATTGCTACTATGGGCGGAAGTGGGCGGAGCAAAGGAAGATGGCGGCGGCGGTTTTACTCGGCTCCCGGGCGCTCGGCTAGAATTCGAGCCCGGGTGGTGAAACCGGCGCCCTGCGGGGGTTCCCCACT
>JANHFN010002156.1:0-15199 GCA_032468175.1 Toxicocalamus goodenoughensis
AGCACAACTACAATGACGTGGGATAATGCCCGAACAAAGCTGAATAGCACACATGTAAGTACCCGCGAAAACTTAAAGAAAACAAATATATATATATATATATATTTAAATTGTTTCTATTGTTTCAAAACATTTTATAGTTTTAACTATAGTGTATCTTTCGAATTATAAGCTGCCCAGAGACATTGATTGAGATGGACAGCTGTAGAAATTGAATAAATAAAATAAAATGAATTTATTATTATTTTCTTTTGAAGAAAAAAAATGCTACTCAACCATTGACTCTTGCATTCTTCTGATAGCAAAACCTTTACTCCTAGAATAAAAAAAACACAAAGATGTTTCATAATAAACAATTTCAAAACCTAAGTAATTATAAAAGTAAAGAAGTGTTGTTTATAAAGATTTCATTTACAAGAGGAAATTATGGGATTTGCTGACTTGTTTGGCAGCATTGGAAGCTTAATGGAAGCTTAAGCTGAATTTTTTTCAAAGTTGAATAGACAATGGATTTAGACCTCCCAGTCAAGAAATGAAGGTGCAGATACTCTTCACACAAACATAGATCTTTCTCCAAATTTGCTGTTCAGACTTTTTAGTAACTCTACTGCTGATTGTACATCTACATTACCCATTGTTTGTATCCCCAAGCTCTAATCCCAGGCATTTCTTTATTTAAAGTAATGAGGATATGGTCAGTACCTCTATAGCTTAGATGGAGCCATTTGTTCATATATGACCCTTCCCACTTGGCAGAAGACTTGTGATGTTTTATGATAGGATAGGAATATTTTTCCTCCTGTGACTCTTCTAGATTATTGGCCTTACTGAAGATAGGTAGGCTAAAAAAGTCCCGGATTTCCAGAATTCACTCACCTGCTCCCAAGAATACTAAAAAACACATTTTTAAAGGTAAGCTTCTTATGTTGATCATCTTGATATTTTCTGCTGAATTTTTACTCCTGCTTTTTTTCAGTAGTCAGAAAATAATCCTTTAAGGAGAAAGACACTTTCGTATTTTTAGCACAGGACTGAAAAATTGGCTTTTTCTAGAAACAATCATACTCCATAGGAATGATGAAGCGTGGATATTCTTTGAGAAGCAGATGCTTGTGCCGAGAAACCAAATGGTTTGGATCTAAAGTTTGTTTTTTCTTTCAAAGTGTTGCCTTTCCGAAGATGTATTTTCTTTGCTGCTTCTCTGTCTGTCCACCCAGAAACAATACTTGATGATTCATGTGACTCGTCATGAAATATATTTCTTGGGTTTCTTTTTCTTCAATGATGAACAATATTTCCCAAGGTTTGTTTCTAAGGTTCATGAAGACTGAAATGAAACAGAGAGGAGAATTAGATGAGAAGCCTTATCAGGAATTCACTTTGAAAAGCTATGTGGAAAATAGGAGTTGTAACCAGATAGAAAAGTGTCCTCTCTAATATTTAACACTGTGATCAAACTCTAAAGCAATCCTTGGCAACTTTAAGACACATGGACTTCAACTACCAAGAATTATTGCATACTGGCTAGGGAATTCTGGGAGTTGAAGTCCACAAGTTTTAAAGTTGCCAAGGTTGGACATCCCTTCTCTAGAGCAAAGATGGGCAACCATGGGCCCGGAAGCCCAGTTACTCCCTAAAATCCCTTAATAAAAAAAAAGCTCCTACAAGAGCCATATTATTGAAAATTGTCTAGTTTCCTGCCAGTAGGAGGCAAGAAATATATATATAGTATGTGTATGTATATATCGTCTAAGCTAGAAAATCTCAGTCCCAAACAGATGTGATGTGAACCCTAATCTTTTTTAAAATCACTGCCCTGTTCACCAAAGACTGTGTCCCCACCCCAAGAAACAACTTGCTTACGTCTGCCTAGTTTCTTAATATTGGAAGGTGTCAGTGGTTGCAATATAGTTTGTGGATGCCATCGATAAATCAAAGGTGGGACATATCTATTTTTAAAATTATTACATGAGGTTCATCTTCAGAAGTTGGAGGAAATTTTAATTATTTAATGATTTATAAAATATAACTGAAGAGAAATGGGGGGGAATTAATTATGGAAAGCTTATAAGTGTTCCCAAGGAAGTATGATATTTAATTGAAAAGAAATGTTAATGATGTTAAGATTTTAATGAATATTAATGATAGAACTGAATTGGAATGGAATGAGTGTTTTAATTTCATATAATTATAATCTTTTTTTAAGAATATAATGTGTATTTTAAGAATGTACCAAGCAGAATTCGATAGGTAGTTATGTATTATATTGAATGTTATAACCTTAAGGTATACATTGAAGCTTAAATAAGAGTTGAATGGACAAAATTAAAAGATATAAAGGTACTACATACTCCAATTAGTAACTACAGGAGAAAATTTGTTTAATGAGAAAAGATAATATGAAATAGAAACAGGACAAAAGTATAAATGATTTGAATTGAGATGAGATGAGATAATCAAAATAAAATTGAGAAAATTAAAAGAGGGGAAAAACTATGTAGAAAATGTAAAACAGTAATAAGATATGGAATAGAACACAAAATTGAGCATGAAATTGAGTTTGTGTCTATATGAAGAAGTGTAAGCCGGGACCATGCTATTTTCAAAAAAAGATGTTTTATTTGTATTGTTTTTTTTTGTGAAAACCCAAATAAAAGCTCCCCCCCAAAAAAAGAACCTTGTACTGTACTTTAGTTCGCAGGTAGTCCTTGACTTATAACATTTGGGACAGGAATTCCCTGACATGGTACCTTTCCCATTCAGTGTGGAGACTTTCCAGGCATTTGATGCTTCCTGGGAGAGTTGCTGCTTCACAACCTACTTCCTGAAGGTTGGCTGTCCATCCTCCACCCCCCGTACTGTGGAGACTTCCCTAGTATTGGACGCTTCCCAGAATGTGATCTATTTTTATTTCATTGCTGGGCCAGGCTGCGGCAGCTGAGGTTTCCAGGAGTCGCTGCTTCCTTCCCAATCTCTCTGCACTTGTGCCGTGTTACAACACACCCAACTCATGTGCAGCTGGCGCTTGGTCTCCTAGGGCCTCCATCAACCTGGATGCATTCCCATGTTCTTTATGTAGGGCTTCCTCCACTTAACAGCCTGTGATTCTTGCTTAACAATAGCAGCTGGGAGTGCCAAGTGATGTGGACACATGACATCTTACTTTATAATCGCTTCTCTTAGCAACTAAAATTCCAGTCCCAATTGTGGTTTAAGTTGAGGACTACTTATACATGTATAGTGACTACCTTTTTCTTCCAGCTTCAGAGCCCCAATCTATGCAGGAAAAACACATGTTCACTGTCCACATGCATGGACAACGAGCTTGTGGTATGTTCTTGCTTTCTTAATACTGGAAAAACAGTTTGCATCATTGAGAGAATAACAAAGAATAGCAGTATTTATGTGTAGAAAATTAAATAGAAGATAATCACACTCTACTTCTAGGTAATAAAATCTATTTCACATATCACAAATGCAATTGTATACTATTATAGGTCACCCTGATTTATCAAAGCTTCCCATTCTGTTTTATGTTCATGATCAAACCCTACTAAACTCATAAATATTAAAGGCCTTGCAATATCCATTTAACTGTGGATAAAAAAGTCATCCCAAGCAACACTAAATTATCTGCAAATATGATGTAGTTTTCTAAACACAAAAGATACTTTTTCTTTATGGAAGAAACTAATAAGCTAGCCCAAGATATTGCTGAATTAGCCATTGACACTGCATTTCTTTTGTTTTAAAAGCTACATTGAAATGCTATATTAATATATGATGGTATGATACAGACAGGTAAAATGTTGACAGGGAACATATTTCTAAATTAATTTTTATACATGAGTGATTATTTAAATTTAAAATCACCCACCTTAATATATGATTCTAAATGATCCACAATTAAAAATGCACGAAAACACAAAAATATAATTCAAAAACAATATAAAAACCATATAAAACATAGAACAAAATTCATTGTTGAGGTAATCAACATTTATTAATAACAATCAATACAGCAGACAACAGACTCTAAAAATCATGGCTAGAAGTCTCTTCTGTCTGTAGTTCTAGATAGCACAAAAATAGTCAAACCAATAAAACAATGTAGGTAATAGGTAGATGTAGTAATTAGGTATAGAAAGAGAAATATGAACCTTGACCATTCTGTATATGGACAAATATATTTCTACTTGCTTTCAGAAATAAATTTTATTCTAGTTATGTTTAGCTGATTATCAGAAAACACAAGAGCTTTAAGTATATGTATTTTTAAAGTGTGTAACAATTCAGAAAAATATTATAATTCCATTTTCCTAAATATACTGCAGTGCCAGATATGTGAGAAGAAATGTAGAACTTCTAAAAAATTAATATAGTTGCTTTTTTGAATTGGTATACTTCCAAACATATATTGTTTTGTTTCACAATAGTTGTTTCACAATAGTTTCCTGCATTGTTTAAAAATAAAATATATGGGCATGTTTCATTATTCATTATTCATTTTTTCATGATTTCATTTCTAGGGAAAAAAATAAAAACATCTTCAGAGAGAAAAAAAGAGGAAGATCTGAATTTCTTTCCAAATCTTTCAACACCTAAAAAAAAGTTTCCATTTTTTCTTCTGAGCACCTTCTCCCTTCATAATTTTTTTTTAAATAAACTGAAGCAATTATACTTTAAACATAACATTTGAGAGTCCTATTTATTACCTTGTCTTTTGATTGTCCCTGCCGAGCTATAGCATCGTATTTTATTTTTCCTTCGGCATCCACCTGTACAGCTAATGCATTTGATATTTTCTTTTTTCTGCCCATATCCAGAGGATATTGGGCAACATGGATTTCTGGAAAAGCACCTCCATCTCCAAAATCCTACACAGAAAAAAAAATGAATGTGATCAGATTGTGGACAAGAGCAGAAAATAGTGTAATTAAGGCGGCTGGTCCGGATGCACTCCCTGCTGAATTATACAAAACTCAACAAGAAATATTAGGCAATAGATTACTTAAATTATTTAACAAAGTCCTGGATAAGGCAAAGATTCCAGAATCGTGGAAAGAAGCAACGATTACAATTATTTCAAAAGAAAAAAATGATCAAACAAAGATAGGAAATTATAGGCAATATCTCTATTAAATGTGGACTATAACATTTTTGTAACTATAATAGCCGAAAGATTCAAGAAAATACTAAATAAATTTATACACACAGACCAAAATGGCTTCCTTCCACATAGACATCTTAGCAATAATATTAGGACAATTTTAGACATCATAGAGTATTATGAAGAACGTAGTGGAGAACAGATAGCATTATTATTCCTGGACTCTAAAAAGGCCTTGGACAATGTAAAATGGAGTTTCGTTCTGCAACAAATTAAGTATATGGATTTTGGGCAAAAATTCCTAAATGTAGTATCAGCAATATCTAATAAACAACAAGCTAGGATATTGATAAATGACCATATAACAAATAAATTTGAGATACATAAAGGAACGAGGCAGGGATGTCCATTATCACCATTTTTATTTTCACTCTGGAGGCACTAAAAATAATAATTAGGAAAGAACTGGAAATAAAAGGACTAAAAATAAATAAAGAAGAATATAAATTACAAGCCTTCGCTGACAAATTGGTTTTTATTTTAGAAGATCCGCAAAATTTGGCACCAAAATTGATAGAGCAATTAGAGTAATTTGGCAAAGTAGCGGGGCTAATAATTAACAAGGAAAAAACCAAAATACTTACCAAAAATATGACAAATGTACAAAAAGAAAATTTAACAATGATAATGGACAGCCAGACGACAAATAAAATTAAATATTTGGGAATTGTAATTTCGACAAAATGTATAACCCTCAAAGAGGACAATCATACCCCACAAATAAAAAAAAAAAACTGAAGATCTTAGGATATGGAGTAACCTAAGACTTTTCCTTATGGGGAGAATTGTATCTATAAAAATGAACATATTACCAAAATTGTTTTTATTCCAAAACGTTCCAGTAAAATTAGAGAAAAACTTTTTTGATCAATTGGATAAGCTAGTATCAAAATTTATATGGCAGGAAAAAAAGCACAGAATTAGACTGAAATTGTTGCAGGAAGCTACTGAAAGAGGAGGATTCGGCCTACTGAACTGGGAAATATATTACAGAGTGGCCATTCTGACCTGGGTTAAAGATTGGATAAATGTTAAAAACAAAAGAATATTAACAGAAGGATATAATCTACAGGCAGGGTGGCATGCCTTTTTGTGGCAGGACAAACACCAAATTCATGGCTATATTCAAAGGCATAAAATTAGGCAGACCTTATTAAATGCATGGAATAAAACTAAATGTCAATTCTATGTTGAAACTTGGCTATCTACATTAGAAGCATTAATGTACCTACATTTATTGAGACGAAGACAGGTCATTACATACGAGGGCATATTAGATGAGAAGGGTGAGTTAAAAACAAGACAGGAGTTGAAGGATTTGGTACTTGAGATACAATGGTGGGCCTATTTACAATTACAGTTGAGGTATAGTAAAGATATGAAAGAATAGGATATTAGTAGACGGAAAACAGAATTAGATAAAATATTATTAGGGACGGATGAGAAACTGATTAAAATTTTTTACAAAGTATTGTTGGAATGTAAATTGGAAGAGGAAAAGGTGAAAGAAACGATGCTGGCCTGGATGAGATTTTGGGTATGGTATAAATTTGGAAGATTGGCAAATTTTATGGGACAGGAATAGGAAAATTACTTTGGCGGCATCATATAAAGAAAATTTACATAAAATGTTTTACTGATGGCATATCCCACCATCAAAATTAGCAAAAATGTACCCGAAATTATCCCCTAAATGCTGGAAATGCAACAAAGAAATTGGAATATACTACCATGTATGGTGGAAATGTGAAAAAGTCCAAACATATTGGCTGAAAATTGGAAACTGGTTAGAAGACATGTGTAAAATTAAAATAGATTTTAGACCTGAAATTTTTCTATTGGGAATCACTATGGGGAAATATAATGAGGAGATAATATACCTAATAGTTCATGTCACCACTGCCACAAGACTAGCTCTTGCCCAAAGATGGAAACGATATGCCCGAAGAGATGGAAATAATAAAAAAAAATTGGTTGTGCGCTGAAGTGGATAGAATAACTCAAGAATTAAAAGATAAGACTGAATCTGATTATTACAAAATTTGGGAGAAGTTTTACCACTGGTTTAAAAAAAGAAAGGAGTAATTGTAACAAAGATGATTAATATTTATATACATATGTAAATTTGTATTTTTTGTTATGTATGCACCACAATGCATTGTTTTAATGTTTTTTCTGTTTGTTGTTCATTAATAAAAAAAAATTTTTAAAAGAGTTGAAGGTTTATTTAAAAAATAGAAATTAAAATCCCATGTTTTGGAACAGTTAAGACTGTTTCAGCTTTTTGTGTGTTATTCTCATCCAACATGTGTCTGAAAGTTATTTTGTTTCAAAACTGATTTCCCATTGATATGTAGAAACCGTTTTCCTCCAAAATCCATGTGTTATGAAATTATGTAGTGGTTATATAGCCAGTTACATCCTATGCTGTAATCTGAACACATTTATTAATCATGTATATACTTTTGAAACAATAAGCTTAGCCACAAATACAGATATCATACATTGCAAGTATTATAGCCTATATTTACTAGCATTCCTCCTCTCCCCTCCGAAAGGCTCCAAAGAGGAAAAACACTACCTCAGAAGTAGTGATGTTTGCTATTATTTTCTATCTGGAGAAGAAAAAATGCTAGTGAACACCAGGTTTCTGAAAGGCTCAGAATCCTGGTGCTTCCTAGTGGTTTTCGTCAGATTTGAGGTCCATTCCTCCCTTCTTGCATGGGGGGGAAGGAAAGAACGTTGGGCACTGGAGGATCTTAAATCTGGTGAAAATGCTAGCAAACAGCAGAGTTCTTGTGGTTGTTTCCCCATTAAGGTAAGAAGAGGACCCAGGCCTCCTGGGTGTGGTTAGAGGCCTGGGCCCCCTTCTCTGCCCCGCCGTGTCTGGAGGCCTGGGTCCACTTTCCAATGATCCACTTAATGACTGCAACAGGAAGAACTGGGTTGCAGTCACTAAGCAAAATAGTCGTGAGGCATCTCATTTAATGATCACTTCGTTCAACAATTGTAGCACAATTATATAAGTGAAATACTACTTGTACTTTATTTCTCAGGTGATCAAACATATATCCTTGGGTAGCTTTAGAAGCTTGCTTACTTGCAAAAATTGACTTTTTTGTATAGAAGTACTTAAAATCCCTTGAGAGATTAAGATGTAGAAGCTATGCCTTTCCACCTTGTCCTCCTCCCTCTGGAACATCTTTCTTCCACCCTGATGTCCTTGAGAAAGATTGTTCAATCTTGAATGGTTATTAATGGACTGAGCAAAAATGGGCATTAATTAATTTGGTACCTTTAACTGTGTTATTATGCTTTTATGGTTCACAATAAAAAGCATAAAAACATAATAAAACATTTTAGATTGGAAAAAGCAATTAAAATTGAGCAAAAAGCACCTAGACAGCAAATTCAAGGATTCAGAACTTGGAACATATAAGCTGATTTTAGGAGAAAAAAACATTTTAAATAAAATCTACATATTGCATTCAGAAGTCCAGACTTATCTTTCAAGAGAAAAAACATTCTTGGTAGCTAAATGAATGCAAACTATTATTTACCTCCAACATTCGTGGTATCCATCCTTTCCGATAACCATAAGGAGGAGGTTCCCTTCGTGATGACACCAATGCAGTTTGTCTCACTCTTTGAGATCTTGCTCTCTCCTCCAATTCCAGTTGATCCTGAGACAACTGGGTTGGTGCTGGCAAAAAACTAAGCAAACAGAGGAAGAATGTAATATTGCTCTCTTTCATTGTAACATGTGACTTTTATTCTAACAAAAATATGTTTAAAAAATGATTTTGTCTTTCACTATGAAATATCCACAGTGCTTAATATTGTTCAAATATTTTGGCAACTGCCTCCATGGAGGAAAGATTCATTTTGTCTTTAGTCACCTTCAGTTCTGAACAGTTTTGTTTTTTGAGTGTTTTAGGAACTCTGAAGCTGCAAGTTCTATTTCAGTTATTCCAAATAGTAATTACTTCAGAGCTTTACAGACTGAGCTTGCCCTCGGAAGTTGTGGAAGCGCCATCAGTTGAGACTTTCAAGAACAGATTGGATTGCCATTTGTCAGAAATGGTGTAGGGTCTCCCACTTGGGTAGGGGGGTTGGACTAGATGACCTACAAGGTCCCTTCCAACTCTGATTATCTGTATCTGTATCTTTACAGGAGTGCTTTAGATACAACCAAATTAAACTAAAACTGAAGATATAAAGTTAATAAATGAAAAATTGTTTGGGGCATAGCTGATGTAAAAAAAATGGCCCCATTCTGCTTATTATTCCCAGTAGCGGCTTACAATCCCACCTGGAACTAACGATTTGCACATAGGGAAGCCATAATGATGAGCAATCTCCTATATATCATCCTTACCAGGTGAAAACAATTTTAGATCTGAACTTTGAAATGATCCATCAATCACATCCAACGGATACTAACTGGCTGGGGAGGGGGGGAGGGCAAAAAGGAATGACCACCCTGCACCTTCTTTTTCTGGATAGTCGGCCAAACCTTTATTTATTTGTGAACCGAGGCTTTCATTTCTGAAAGGATTTCATTATTATTCTTATTAAGGCCACTAAAGTGGGGGCGGGGAAAACAGACCGGCCGAAACGGCCTGTGAAATAAGCGCTAAAGAAAAGTGCCCGGATCAACCCGACCTCCCTAACGTAATCTTCCTGTAATCCATCCACTTTGCCGCAGACCACGATGTGCATATATCTCGGCTTACAGCATATTCTTAAAAAAACAACACGAAATCCGGGAACAAGTCAACAACCTGTCCCCGTGTCGTAATGAAATCCCGCTTCTTCCCTCCCCTACCCACCTGGTCAGCGCCATTTTGTTGCTCTCCTTGCTCTTCTGCGAATCCTGTGTTGCTGAGGGTGAATGACACCCCCGCCTCCGAAGGAAGTGAAGTATTCAATGGCACTCTGGGAGTTGTAGTGTTTACGGGTTTGTTTAGCTCAACTGGGACACTCGAGTCTCTCTTCGCCGACGCTTTAACTAGAATGCTGCCGCGCGGGGGTTTTCTTTTGTAACAGATATAACAGATAGTCCTCAACTTACGACCTAAAATGAGCCCAAAATTTATGTTGCTAAGTGAGACATTTGTTAATTGTCCATTTTATGACTTTTCTTGTCACGTTTGTTAACCGCAACAGTTGTTAAACTACTAACACCATTGCTAAGTGAATTTGGTTTCCCCATTGACTTTGCTTGTCAGAAGGTTGCAAAAGGGAATCACGTGTTACTGCAAGCATCATAAATTTAAGTCAATTGTCAAACATCCGAATGTAAATCACTTGACTGTGAGAAATGCTGCAGTGGTCATAAGTGTGAAAAATGGTCATGTCTCTTTTTTGAGTGCCATAACTTTAAACGGTCATTAAGAGAACTGTTATAAGTTGAGGACTACCTGTAAAGGAATCGGTAATTCAGGACTTCATTGAGAATGTGATTCTTCTGAATACAGGTTGTCTTTCACAGCTACCATCTCCATTAAAAAAGGAGGTGGAGGGGGATAGCTAGAAGTTGCTTTTAAATGTACTTATCTCCAAAATTTAAAAATGGAAAATATATCTGAATTACAAAACTACTGTAGGAAGAAAATTTGATGTAATTCTTTAATAGTATGAGATTTTTTTTGGCAGGAAAAAATAATTTGGAAGGATTGAGGCTATACAAAATACAAGAAAGTCTTTAATTTTTTTTTAAATTGTGCCTCTATTACTTTAGAAGTAAATCAAGGCAGGGAACATATGTAATATTACTTCCTCCTTCTATTTTCCCCACAACAGCAATCTTGTGAGGTGATTTGGGCTGGGAAAGAGTGACTGACCAAAAACACCCAATCAGCTTTCATGTCCAAGGCAACCCTAGAACTCAGCAGTCTCCTGGTTTCTAGGCCAGTATTTTAACCAGTACCACAAACTGGCTCTCATTCAGCATTTTTGTGTCTAATCACTCTTGGCCAAATAAGGTATTCAATTCAGTTGCTTTACAAAAGCTTCTTTACAAAAATGTAAACAATATATGGAATGAAAAAAAAATCCTTATATCACCAGTAGAAGTTGGTATCAGTTCAAAGTGAAAAAATAGATAAGCCAGGACTAGTTAAAATATATTTCCACAATGTTTTACCTAATCCATGATTAAATGAAGGTGGTCTGTTCAACCAGGAAAATGCCTGGGGTTTGTTGTATAAAGCACTGAACCATCAATGCCTTGTTTGTTCTCACAACACACTCACAACCCAACCTTTTACTGTAGTTTAACATGATGGACAAGCCAGGTGAAATATTCTTAACTGGAGGGAAGCTGAAAATATAGTTCTCTGAATTATTTGAAATAGTTTGATAAGGATTTTAATCTATTAATTGTTTAATTACAGCACAAGATTGGGATTGTACTATCTGCAAAGCCAAAATGAATCATTATTTATTGTACTATATTGTGATATGTGAAGCCAGCTAAAACTTTTTACCTTTCTCCCAAATTAAAAATAATCTTATATACCCAGGATCTCCCTATTTTGCTCTACATGACTAAAGTTACTCGTTTTTTATAAGATTATTTGGAAGTACAGTAGACCTCTCTAAATTTCCAATGTCTTGCTTTCAGTCTAAATATGTATGAAATTGCAGCCTCAATAGGCTTAGAGAAGATTAGTACTTAAGAGCTAAGGTTTTAGCTGAAGGCTCTGTCACATGATATGCTTACCCATACTTAACTGTAGTTTGATTTGTTTATTCAGTACAATTTTCTAGGTTCATATAACATTGAAGTATATATTAACCACAGCCCAAGTTCACACATAATTTCTTATATTTATATGTCACCTGGAATTCATGGTAGGATACATGATTTTGTCTATTTATTCTCATGACAATATCACATTGGAATAGAATTTGGACTGGATAAATGCTATCCTCACCATCAACAGAGGAAAGATAGAGGAAACTGGAGGAGTAATATGCCCTAGGAAATAACACTGAGACTCTGGGTGAAGACAATGACTACTGATACTTGAACATTCTTCAAGTTGATATCAAGAGCACTGAAATCAAGAGGTTCAGAAGTGAATACTTCCCAAGTATGAAGTTCTGAATATCCAAATTCCATGGAGGCAATATTACCAAGGCAATTAACCTGGGCAATTCCAGTCATTAACTAGGCAGCTAGAACAGTGAATTGGACTTAAGCAAAACTAAGAGCCCTGGATAGGAAGACATGAATTATGCTCTTCATCCATACTGTGATATTGATAGGCTCTACTTGCTAAGGAAAATAGATGGGCATAAAATGTTTCCAGACAGTTGACACTGAACACTGGAAGACTATCTGAAGGCTGATGGAAAAGATGCACTGAAGTTAGTATACCATAAAGCCTTAATCAGTACAGGAGAGACCAAACTATTTTAAAGAAAGTTACGACAGCAATTAGGCCTGCTGGGATTGCCATTGATACTTCTCCTGACTGCCAGCAGCCTGCAGTTTGGCAATCAAATCTCACCTTCCAAGGTGGGTAAAATGAGGACCCAGATTGTTGGGGGTAATACGCTGACTCCCTAAAAATGCTTAGAGAGGGCTATAAAAGCACTGTGGAGTGGTATATAAGTCTAAGTGCTATTGCTATTGCTAAATGATGCAGTCATGTGATGTCACCCTTTACTCCTACATCTTTTTTAGTGATGGAAATTCTAGTGCTGATTGCCATTGTAACTTGAGTACTATCTGAATACCCAGCTGGCTTTATGTGCAACACAGACTTGGCCTTTTAAAGTGAGCCTTGACTTGATAATGTATAGTAGGTGCTTTGGAAAAACCACCCTGGTGGGAGTTTCAGGTAACTATATGAGAATGGTATGGTCTCTGTATAGTTGCATTTTAGTTCTGTGTTGCTAAGACTGGTGCATTCAGGAAGGTTTCTAAATGTGGTGTAGTTAATGATGTTATGTGGCCTAGATACCACTCCCATTAGGCATGTGGTTAAGATGTCCTTGACTGATTTCCCTCCTGCTAAGCAAAAGTTAGTGGTCAGATTTTTCTTGAGTTTGATGGGTGGGATTGATTGTGATGGAGTTTGGCTATGGTCTATGACTGCTGGCTTTGCATATGTCCAATGTATCCAAGAGTCTCGTTCTGCAACCTTTATGGCAGTGTGTGTAGTTATTAGGACTTGGTAGGGTCCTTTCCACCTGGGTTGTAAAGGTGAGGTTCTGGCAAAGAACTTGATCCACACCCAATCTCCTGGCTCATATGGATGCAGGACTTCTTCGAGGGGTAAGGTCTGTGTCAGCACACTCTGGGTCCAAAGGGTCTGTAGTCTCTTTTGCAGGGCTGTAAGATAAGAAGAGAGAACCATATCTCCCCTATCTAAGCAGAGGGAATGAGGATCGAGGCCTTGTAGGGTATCGGGGGATGACCAAAAAGGATCTCAAAGGGGGAAATACCTATGTCCTGTCTTGGTCTAGTTCTGATATAAAAGAGAGCAATTGGGAGCACTTGTGACAGAGTTTGCCCAGTAGGGTCTTCACATCTTTGTTTGCTCTCTCCATGGCTCCTGATGATGTCATAAATTAGGGCACATGGAGGTTTTGGGTAATGCCCAGAGCCTGGAATATATATGTGAGGACTTGTGCTATGAAGTGTTTTCCCCTATCCATGTCCAGAATGGTGGGGACCCTGAACCTAGGCACAATGTCTTTGAGGAGATGTCTGGCTGTTTCTAGGGCAGTAGCATGGCGGCATGGGAAGGCCTCTACCCAGTGGGTTAGTTGGTCCTTGCAGACAAGAGCATATTGATACCCATTTGCCTTAGGTAGCTGTATATAATCCATTTGGATCTTTTCAAATGGTTTCTGTGCCCAGGGTCTTCCTCCTTCATGAATTGCTTTTCTGGAGGTGGTATTATTTGCTTGGCAGGTTTGGCATGTCGTGGCTATTCTTGTAGCCTCACTATAGGCTCCAGGTGCATACCATACCCTCCTGATGGCATCTACCATAGCTTGTGTGCCACAATGTCCCTTTGTATGTAGTCTTTGGCAAATTAACCTAAGGAGACGTCGTGGGGCTATGGGTCTGCCATCTGGGACTCTCCAAAATCCTTGCACAAAAACTGCTGATTTTTTTTTTCCCATTGTTCAGATTCCCCTTTATCTGGAAATTGTTTGTATGGTAGTTCTGGTTTAGTTGTTAAGGCTGGTGTCATGATGGTGTGAAGTAGAGGTTTCGTTGCCACCCATTTGGCTGTTGCATCTGCATATTGGTTTCCTTTTGTTATTGTAGAGTCATATTTTTGGTGGGCTTTACAATGAATGACTGCTAGTGCTTGTGGTAATTGGATGGCTTCTAATAGTTTGGCTACTAATGGTGCTTGTACTATCTGTTGTCCAGCTGAAGCTTAAAAACCCCGTTGTTTCCACAGAGCTCCTGTTGCATGGCAGACTCCAAAAGCGTATTTGGAATCTGTATAGATGTTAGTAGATCAGTTCCTTGCAGCTTTAGTTAAAGCTATAAGCTCAGCTTTGGTACAGGCCCCTCCCTACACTCAGCCGTCAGTTTTCAGATCTCCCTTAAAGGTGGGGATCTGGAAGGATCTTTTCTGCTTTTTTTAGACAAACTATTTCCAATTTTGTTTGCAAGCAGCTGATACGGGCCCCTTCTCAATGCACAGGGCTTTGCTTGCGGGATGCACCGGGACTATTTTTCCTCTGTTTTTTATTTATTTCCTAACACCAGTTCCTTTTGCAGCCCACTTGGTTTTTCTTACATCCTTCAGAAGGACTCACACTCCATGATCACCCCTTGCATTTCCAAATCCAGCTGGTCACGGCTCGTGTTTGAGCTAGCAGCTGGCTGGGGTGCGGCTGGCTATCACGGAGGAGGTGAGGTCCTACTATTTCTGCAGAGAAAACCCACAATCACACACCTGGTCCACTCACACTTCCACTCCCCTCACTAGTAAGATTATAAATTTGAAGCGGTACTCACCTGCTTTCAAGCAGCTGTTGAGCGGAAAA
>JANHFN010002156.1:34065-45266 GCA_032468175.1 Toxicocalamus goodenoughensis
ATTAGATTAAAAATACCTGCAAGCCAGAGTTACAAATCAGGCAGGGTGCCAGAGCACCTTGAGGAATGAAAATAGTTTAAATGCAGTGATAACTATCAAATAGCCAATTCTTGCTCATAAAGTGAAATCCTTTAGCAGAGAGGTCATTTAAGCTCTCCAGAAAAAGCACACCCAGGAAAAGCAATCTTTAGATCCATTTGCACCACTTAAAGACACCAGCTGGTCTCACTCACCTCATAAGATATCCTAAGGAAATCATCCAGATTTAAGGAAAGGTCACATGCCCACCAGAAAGGCAGTAAAAAAAATCAATGCCAAGCTTGCATCCTGCCTCTTGGAAGTATACCCCAAAAGAACAATGCCAGATAGTACTAAAGCAGTGAAAGAAGACCCTCTCCCCAGATAGAAAAAGAAATCATGAGTCAGGAAAAAATTCAAACACAATACAAATAATTAAATCACAACAGTAGCTGTTGCTTGTTGAAGCTGAATAGGGGAAATTATCCCCTCAATTAACACAGGATTAAACTTCACCCAGCACAGAATTAACCGTCATCAAAAACCAGTTTTAGACCAAAACTCAGAAAGAGTATGTAAACTCACGTTTGAATGTCAATCCTTCTAGTTAGCCAAGAAGCATTGCTGAATGTCACTCATCTTGTTCCCTGTCACTAAAAGCTTTGCTTCATTATTCAATTATTTCTTCAAAGTGCTGATAGTCCAGGGAAGTATTTCCTCCCAACAGCAGTGTAAAAATCTTTAAACAACCCTTCCCCTTTAAGAAAGTCAAGCCTCAGAAGCTCCGGAGACAGGAAGTCTAGGCTGTCTGCCAGGAGTGTAATAAGGGTGAAAAAACAAATAAATGGAGATTGCTTCTAACTACTGGTTCTCCGAACTACTTAGAAAGTTAACAAGGGGTTCTATAGAACTGGATAGAACCAGTAGAATCCCACCCCTGGAGATAGGTGTACCCTCAGATAGCCAAGCTTTGCCCATGAAAGTCTTTACAGATAGTAAACACCCTGAATTGGAAGAGAAGCCTTATGAAAATCAGTGCAGCTCATGGACAGATGTGATCTAGGCATATTGTGTCATGCTCATTACTTTACATGCTACCACATGTTGGGACAACTTGCAGATTCCAAGTAATTTTCTAGGACAATTCTGTATAAAGCACATTGTAGTAGTCCATATTTGAAGTGATTAGAGCATATTATTTTTAAGGATTTGACACTGAAGTGTACTAGCCGCCTCATATTTGTTACAGCTAGACCTTCTGTAATCAAAGCTTTATGTGCATTTCATTTTCCTTATAGAATTCTTTCTGAAATATGAAAATCACTGAGCCATCATTTTAAAGGTTTTGTTAGAAGAGAAAATACAGGTGCCCTGGAAAGCTGTTGCTTTACCTCTGAAGATTCTTTGCTGTGAATGTGGACAACGTGCAACAATTAATAGGACGCACTGCTTAATGGAATAGACATAATAGTTTTGAAGAGATGGGAGATATCAGTGTCAGCCTTTTCCCTAAGTCTGCTGGGGCCAAACAAGGACATTGTCATTAGGAAACAATTACAGATGGAGCAGATTAAGAAGGAAATGGGCTCCCTGTGGACTCCTAGGCAGGCTCCTACTTAACTTCAAGGAAACATCTCTGGTTCCTCTCCATTTTTCCTTTCATATATGAACTACTCATGCTGCTAATGCTCACAGCCAGGCAGTTCCTAACATCTCTTTATGGGCAGCAAATTGGGGGACTATTTACTTTTCTCTGTAAGAAAAAGGAAACCTGCTTGTATGGAATCTCAAGAAATACTAACCAACATCATTCTTCCTATTAACACTGCTGGCTTCAGTTCTTCTTTGTCAAGAACAAAGAATTTAATTTTTTCTTGTTAGGGAGGGCTGGATGGCATCTGCCCCTGAAAGGAATTTTTAAAAATATTGAGGACCATTGATTAATTTGGCCTGGTGTGCTATGAAGAGCAGCAATGATTCTGTTTTGTTTTTCAGTGTTTGGCAAATGAGTCCCAGAGCCAAGCTAATCTTGCTGAACTTCTCTCTCATCATATCAGATTTGTTTTTGATCACTAATTAGTGGAAACTAAACCTCATTCTGTTCCTAAAACTGTGGACTCTGCTACCACTTTCTCTTAGGCAGAACTGGAGGGAAGATAATTTTCTAGAAGAATAGAGCAATTTCTAAAATCAAGTGGCATTTTAAAAATTAGATTTAGAGTATACAGCCGTGATGGCGAACCTATGGCATGCGTGACAGAAGTGGCATTCAGAGCCATTTCTGCAGGCACGCAAGCCGTTCCCAGAACAGATGCACTGTGCGTGTGTGTGTTCCTCCCGAGAGCTAGCTGATTGTCGGGTATCTGCGGCGCATGCGCAGAGGTGCGTGGCGTGTGCAGGGGGGTCGTATGCGCAGAGGCATGCGGTGCATGAGAGGGGTCATGTATGCATGCGCAAGGGGCAGGGGATGTCACGTGTGTGTTGCATTATGGGTGTAGGCACACGCATGCACACACTTGCGGCACATGACGACAGAAAGGTTAGCCATCACTGGTGTAAAGTATCTCCCCCTCATATTTTGCCCTGGAATCACACCAGGTGAGATGTGTAGGGTTGAGAGGGACAGTGCCAAAGTCCTATAATGAGCATCTGTGAGTAAAGGTACAATAGAACCTATGTTTTCCTCCACCACCACCCCGATCCAGAAGTTTTACCATATCTCTCTGGAATCCCTTTTATCTTCTAGCTGTATTTGTTGTGGCCTTAAGTTCAGAATTCTGAAAACTAGACAAATTTATTTAATGACACCTGTGATTGAAATTATTTAAAGGATTTGTATAGTGACTTTAATTAATTTGACTGGTAAGGAAAATAACTGGTATATTAGCTAGCACCTTATATGTCATTTTCTTGCATCAAATTAGTAGAATTACAAACCATTAAATAAAATTTAATTTAATTTGGATTATACAGCTTGACTACGTGACATTCATAAAAATATTTATCTCCAAAATGGTTTTGCATCTGCATGCCATTCCTTTTTTTTCTTATTTAGCCTGATTTTATATGTATTTCCATTTCTCAACTCCAGGTGGCGATGTTCCTTTGTTGTTGGATCCAAGATAGGCCAATAGATTTATTAGCTGAAAGGTTTCTGACCCTTTTATAGTCAATTATAAACAAAACAAATTCTCTTCCATTGCAAAATATTTTGTTATATTAATCCCCTTTATTCAATTCCAGTATTGTTTCATTTCATTCAGATATAATAGATGGGAGGTTCAAAGATGTATGTAGCCTTGCTATGGGAATGCTATGGGAATACTCTGTTAATTAAAATCAAGATAGGCTTGGAAGCAAAGCGGAGTTGGGTTACGTTTGTACTTGGATGGGAGTAAATAGCAGGACTATAAGCTAAATTGGACAGTTAAAAGAAATCCTGGAAAAGGTCATTGACAAACCATTTCAATATTGCTGCTGAGCCCTTAGAGGTAGGCCAGGCACCACAAGAAATGCTAGAACTGTATTGATAGAGGTTATAATAACAGTATTGAAAGTGTGACAGTGTTTCTTCTGTCTTCCCCCTTATATCAAAGAATGTGAAGACAGAGTAATTGTAAATGTCTTTCTCCTGCTTATTCACCCAGATTTAGCTTATGCTTTTAGAGTGGTCTGGAGTCATATTTTGCCAATGATCTCTATGAATTTCCTCCAGGGCCTTTGTACCACATATGCTCCTTTGTACCACATTTTATGGTTGTTTCTATAAAACACCAAATCAGTTGGTGTAGTGGTTAAGACATTACCCCAAAAATTATGGGTGTTCTGGTGGACCACATATGAAGCATGTCAACAGTATGCTACAACTGCCAGTTGACCAGTATAATCTTAGGCTGCATCAACATAGGTACCATATTGAGATCATGAGAAATAATCAGTTCTAGGCTTGCACTAATCAGACTGTTATCTGGAACACTATGGCAGGTACTGTGGGAGGGACATGAAGCCAGCTGGGTAACCTTGGGCCAGTGAATCTCAGACCTATTATAAAGAAGGCAATGAAAAAACATTTCTGGAAAAAATTACCATAAAAACTACAAGAACTTTTCCAGGTAGTTGCCAGGAGTCAAAACACACACACACACACACACACACACACACACACACACACACACACACACACACACACACACACACACACACACACACGAGAAACACTAGAATGAAACTACTTAAAGGAGACTTTACCTTTGAGTGAAGATGACACTGATATCAGGCACTCTATCTATATCATCGGACGATTAAGTCATGTCTGCAACTTTTCAAATCAGAAAGCCATTGCTTAATGCCTCCCTATTCTCTATTTCTTATCTCCATCAGAGTTTCTATGAATTTTAAATCTGAGGAAGTAGTTTAGCCAGGTAATGCAATCAATTGCAAATGTAAACTGCTATTACAAGAGATGTCAGTGAAGGCTCCTTAAATGTTTTTGCAGTGATTACCTGCTTTTTCCAGTCAATGTGTTGTTGATGATAATTTTTAATGAAAGTTTATACATTCTTGCTCTATTGTGACAATGTAGCGGGTTTATTAGGCGGTATTCCCAACGTTACAGTTTTATTGGTCAAAAATGCAATCCTGCTTTAAGCAAAATAGGATTTTTCTTGCTATTCAGTCACTGAGTAGGTAAGCTGTCATCAATATACATTATTTATCTAGGCTGCACAATTCAACGCTGACTTTGTTATTCATATTAAAAACAGACACAACCTTAACACAGGAGTGCCAAACTCGATTTCATTGGGGGCCACATCAGTGTTGTATTTGACCTTGGGGGGCTGGGGTGGACGTGGCCAGCCCACTGTCACTTGTGTTGGGGTGCCTGTGGTGGCCCAAATGCTCTGCCCGTGAAAATGGGCTCCCAATCTCTGTTTTTGGCTGCGATGGCTTCCTGCAATCCTCTGCCAGCAAAAATGGCACTCAGGAAGGCCCCTGTGGCCCTTCTGAGCACCATTTTCACTGGCAGAGGCACTGCAGGCCAGTCATTTGCTATTTCCAGGGCAACCCTGTGGGCCAGATCTGGCCCACGGGTCTTGAGTTTGACACCTCTGCCTTAGCACAAACAAAAGGTATCATAACAGTAAACATAATGGAAAGCGGGTGGATGGGGAAGCAATCTTACCTTAACTAAAATAGGCTTTGCATACCAGATGGGCATAACCTGACCTATCCCAGAAATAGGGAAACAAAACATATTTTCAGGATCAGGGCAGTCTATTCCTCTGGAGGAGATGATGTACCAAAGGGCAGGTGTTAATGACAGAGAAGGTGTCCTTTCTTGGTCCCATCAGACAACGTTGCTTAATGATTGGGACACAAAATGCATCAATTCTGTCAGATTTTATGGTGTGGGCAGGAATTATGAGAGGGAAGCAGTACTTCAGATAATTGGAGCCTATGCCATGAATGGGGTTTACAGGAGATAACTAGCACCTTGAATTGTCTCTGGAAGCATAACTAGTACAGGTAGTCCTAACATACGACCATAATTGAGCCTAGCCCCATTTTACGATCTTTCTTGCCACATTTGTTAAATGAATCACTGCAGTTGTCAAGTTGGTAACACAGTTATTAAGTGAATCTGATTTTCCCATTGATTTTGCTTGTCAGAAGATTGCAAAAGGTGATCACATGCCCCAGAACACTGCAGCCATCATAAATGTGAGTCAGTTGTCAAGCATTCAAATGTAAATCATGTGACCTTGGGGGGTGCTACAATGGTCATAAGTGTGAAAATTGGTCACACGTCACTTTTTTACAATGCCATTGTAACATTAAACAGTCACTAAGGGAACTATTATAAGTCGAGGACTACCTGTACTACTTATCTGGAAGAGATGTTGTGTGGGCATATAAAGATGTGGTCATAACTATTTGTTCTGTTATATTCTGGGATCAGCTCTAGCTTTGAGTAGCTTTTCAGCACTCAGTCTTTAAGCAGATCCATCTAGAATGCATTTCATTAAACTATACCTGAGGTGGTAATTAAGTGGGATTTCTGATCCAACAAAGGGTACAATTGGCCCACCAGTTGTATCTCTTCAAAACTCTTCCTGGCCATCGTCTTCAGGAGGGCCTCCAAATTATGTATCAGTTCTAAACAGAGAAGTATCCCCCCATTCGGAACCAAAAAATGGAGACTTTCTGACATCAGAAAAAAAGCTTTTAATTTTATCTGGACTTATGTGATACATTTGTAACTTTCTTAAATCAAAAACTTATTTAATATTTTGCTGTTATTTCATTTTTTAAAATGTTTTGAAGCTTGCAATTAATTTTTCTTTTGTCCAGAATTGAAGTTAAACTCACTTGGTAACTTAAGTTGTTGTCCTAATAGCTTTAATAGGCAATTAATAGGCAATTTCTAAAAGTGATTACAAAGTGAGGTTTGCTAACTTAAAAAGCTCTATTGTGGTTGTGAGCAAAATGGTTAATCCTGTCTATTGGAGCTCAGACTTGCAGGATACTGCTGTCCTGTGGTCTCCCCACCAGAAACAGTTGTCTGGAGCACATATGGATGATATCCTATACTCTCTTTATCTGGAGAGTTTCTGAAGAACTGGTGGTCTATTCATTGGTTCTCTGATCTTTTGCCATGGTTGTCTGCTTTACTTTTACAGTTCACCACGTCTTCCTTGGAAGCCCACAACCCCTCTTTCATGAATGATTTTGCCATCAATGGATTAAATCAGATGCCACCGTTTTGTTGTGGTTAGCCGGCAACAGATATGGACGGCTGAGGAGAGCGAGGACTCAGATGAGGGGCCAGGACCATTAGGGAGTAGACTGCTGCCTTCAGAGATTGTGGGGGCTGGCAGCGGCGATGAGGAGGTTCCCGAGGAGCCTGTGCCAAGTGCATGTGCACGCAGGATTGCTCGCAGGAAAGAGCAGCTACAATAGTATGGGTGACTCGGAAGTATGGCTGCAATAATAACCCCTCCTTCAAGAAGATAAAAGGCAGCTGTGCAGTGAACGTTCTTTGTAGGAAGCAAAGACATTTTGAAACTCAACCTTGTGGACATTACAGTTGGTATTTGAAGACTCTTGTGTTATAAAGTATTTCTTATCGTTGTTTTTTGGCAGTCTTGCAAAAACTTGGCAAGGCTCTTTCTTATCAGAGCTAATTAGTTAGAAGCAGCCTTTTATCTGTGAAGAAATAAGATTCATAGATTAAACATTAAAAGGTTTGCTGCTGCCTTTGTCTTGTGTGTGCTCTCTTGGAACCAGGTTTGGGTCAGAACACCTTTTGGGAGCCTTAACCTACAAGAGTGGACATGGGTTTAATAAATAGGTGGACAGATGATTGTTTTGAGAATCTTACCTACTTCCTCAGAAGTCATAGGATAAAACATTTCCTGGATAACACGACAAGATCATGCCCTTGGAGTATTTGATAGGACCTGCTCATCCAAGAGCAGATTTGAGCAATTTTGTCTATAAGAACGCATCTCTGTAAATAGAGCTGTCAACTGGCTTATCTGCAGATTTGGTAAAAGTAGAAAAATAACTGTATTTTGCCACTCTTATGACCATGATATAATCCCTAATATGAGCTTTTACACATCCTTGGTTGGATTTCACTTTCGATATCTTTGTTATTTCTCAAAGTCTATCCATTCTTATTTATACATGCCAGATCAGCTGCGTGAACCCTGTTACACACCAATTCTCCCCTCGGAAATCCAGAGAACTCGAAGGGCTGAATCAACCGGAAGAGGCCACGTAGGAAAACTCCTGCTCACAGTTCTCATCGTGCCTCCATTTTAGGGAAGACTAAAGTCTCAATTGAACTCCCTATCAGATCCAGAAGAAAAAAACCCAAGCTCTCCTTGAAACTCATCTAGGTCCATTAATTGCCTGGGGTAGAAAAATTTAATAGATTCTGATTCTCTCTGATTGGAAAAGTGATTAGCTTCAGGAGTTGGGGCCTCAATAAACTGCCTCAACTCCATATGTTTGCTAATCTGAGACAGAGAGCCTCTGAAAGCCACTACAGCTTTCCAAATGACATCTGCCAGCCAATCTTCCCTGCCTTGGGATTGAAGCTGGTATCAATCCCCAAAGCTAGGTGACATTCCCTCTGAGCCCCCCCCCCCCCATTTTTGGCTGCTAGGTTGGCCGGGTCCATCCATAATAAGGTCATGGATGAGGGGAGTCTTATTATACCCTAACCTGACATTTAAAAACACCAGCTAGAGTGAACTTCTAGTACCTTCATCAGTACCTCTATGGTAGATGAACAACTTTTACATGATTAGTAATTGCATCAAATGTTTTTGAAGGAACTGACGGCTGCCATGAACAAGACAGTAACACATGTGTCAGTGGGGGGCTATTGTGTGTGGGAGGGAGTTGGTTTGGAAAAAGGATTTTAAAGAATTAGTATGACTTTTCAAAGTAATGTGCAAACAAAATTTTGCGTGGAGGCTGCATACAAAAAGGTAGGTTTGAAATCTGTGGTTCATTTCTGCCTATGGCACAGAACCTGTGGAAGGACTTATGTCACTGACCCACCATTTCCCCCCTGCGATTCTGAGGTTGCTTTTTCTGTGCTAAGTAAAAAGATAATAGGGTTTATCATTCCGAAGCAGGAATAATTTCTGCATCATAGCTGCCATCTACAACACTTTTTTTTTCACTTTCTTTGAACACTTTGCAGGATCGTCCTTGATGAAGTAGATCAATGATTATTAATAAAGGGGGGATCAAAACAGCACAATGTTTTTAAAAAGATCCTCAGAAGATTTCTGAGGCCATAGGACGTCTGTTAGATTGCCAACCAAATGCCTCAGCTCTTTTTAATAAGCCTGCATGCCGGACACTTATTAGAAAGCTAAAAATGAAGCGTCTAGTCTTGGGAGATCCAATATGACCAGGAGAGACATATTATGACTGCAGGGACCTCCTTGGTATCCATTAAGTCCTCTGAATATTGGTGGATGCAGTCCAGTGCTTTGTCTGTATTTGTGTGTGTGTGTGTGTGTGTGTGTGTGTGTGTGTGAGAGAGAGAGAGAGAGAGAGAGGGTGGGGAGATAGATTGATTGTGAGCTACTAGTGCTAGTCAATATCACTAACATGAGGAATTAGAGAAAGTAATCTGATTTGCCTTCTTCAATTTGTGTTCTGGTATTGACATTTTGTGTTGGCATTGCCCTCTGGAACAGTCGTTTTTGAATGGGAATGGTTTTCCTTTTGTGCTGCTGTTTTTCTTTGAGTGCTTACAATGTTCTCTGAAAATGTCAAACTTGCCCGCTAACCCCCAAAGGTTAGGCAGATATATTAGAAGGTGGTGTTAGGAAGGAAGCAGGTTACCTAGGCAACAAAACAGAAGGTAGTTGGGACTTGTATGTTTTGTAAGTGTGGATATGTGTGTGGATATGTAGCTGCAGAGATGGAAAGGAGGTAATACAAAAAGAAAAGGAAACTAAATAAACACTTCTGAAGAAGACGTAAAAACCATGGAAGAAGCCAAGACCAAGAGGCAAGAGCGAGAAAGAAGGGAAAAATACTCACCTGTCACTCATTTTCTAGAAGAAGTGACGTTCTACCCCCCCCCCCTTTTTTTTTTTTAAAGCTAGATACATGCTTGGGGGAAGTGTCACATGTGGCAGAAACCATAAAGCTTATTTTGGATTTTGGGGAGCACTTTCTAAAATGGGAGTAGGACCACCATTTCCAATTGTAATATAATGTAATGTATAATGATTGCAAGACTAACTTCAAAAGAGGACTTCAATCTTTCCTCTGCTTTTTCAGTGGTCAAAGCAACAAAGAAAGCATTAAATGTTCAAACCATATTTTCATTTATTGATTAATAAAGTTTCATATATGGTTATTCACCAATTATTCCCCACAACAGTTTATCAGAACAGGAACAATGCAACACATTATGTAGTTGTTAAATCTGTATTTAATTTTAAATTTTAAATTGTCTTAAACTAATTCTAGAGTAGAAATCAATATTCTTTCCAAAAAACTTGAATATTGATGTGCTATAATATAAACATTCTTAATGAAAATTGATGGCTTCAGTCATGCAGTGGTTTTTAGCCTTGCTAACTTTAAGATATGTGGACTTCAACTTTCCAAGCATGCTAACTTGGGAACTCTGGGAGTTGAAATGCTTTAGCTTTTAATATATTGGAATTCTTGAAAATGGCTTTAGTTTTAAATTTATTTAGTTTAAAAATATAGTTGCAATAGGTATATTTATTTATAAAGATTTGCATATCAATTTTTGGCTAAAAATACTTAAAACAGCTTATTGGGGGGAAAAACAAGAACTTCAAAGTAAGCAAAATATGTAAGTTGGAGTTTTGTCAAACCTTCCCTTGCTTTTTTTTTAATAAACAAGGCAACAAATAAAGAGATAAATGTCCATATCATACCTTAATTTATTTATAATGTACTATTTATATGGCTGTACCAATATTGTATGTGTTCCCTAAGCATTTTATTGAAATGGGAAAAATACAGTATAGTAGACAACTGTTGTGCTGTATACTGGCAGCCTTTGATGACTACTTAGAAACTCCACTTGGTACAAAAATATGTTTATCTATGTTATAATTAACTAAATCTGTGTTACACATTCCTCCTTGGCTTCCAATAGGTTTCTGAATGAAATTCAAAATATTTCAAAATACTGATTGTAGCCTATAAATTCCTATATGGCTTGACTAGTAGATATCTCTAGAACTGTCTCTTTTTCAAGGAATTAACATATTTTTCCCAGGAAAAATTATTTGTAGCTCCACATTTTCTGAAATATGTTTTAGGTTCACACCAAGATTTTTTCCTCACAATAGCTTCTTTCCAGTGCTTACCCTGACAACTTTGCAGAAATTGAATAGCAATGAATTTTGTAGGCTATGGTATCGTGTGATTATTTTTGGTTGACTGCTGTTATGTTCATATGAGTTTTATATATTTTTATTTCAATATTTTATGATGTTAAAAACTGTTGTAGATTATGGCAATATACATACTGAACTGTATGTTTGAGGTTGGTTTAAATACAGGTGAAACTCGGAAAATTAGAATATCGTGCAAAAGTTCATTTATTTCAGTAATGCAACTTAAAAGATGAAACTAATATATGAGATAGACTCATTACATGCAAA
>JANHFN010002156.1:123657-135638 GCA_032468175.1 Toxicocalamus goodenoughensis
TGGGGAATCCTTGGAGAAGTTTTTAAAGGACCTGCTTCCAAAATGCATTTCTTTTATGTTGCAAAAGTGCTCCAAGGCTCAATTCACCCCCACCCCCTCTGTCAGACCGCACTCTTTCTCACTCTAGACACTTTAACTCACACGGGGAAAGTGATACTTGCAGCGTCCAAGCCTTTCTTCCTTTTCCCCAGGGAGAAAGAGGACGTGGGGAATGGAAAGCTAGGAGAGCGATCGCAAGTGAGCGACCGTGCGACCGTGTTGGGGGCGTGGTCAGCCAGGGATTGCCACCGGTTTGGCGACCCATGCCAAATAACCGCTACTGGTTCGCCCGAGTAGGTGTGAACTGGTTGAATACCACCTCTGGAGCAGGGGCTGGACTAGAAGACCTCCATGGTCCTTCCAACTCTGTAATTCTTTTGAATCCAGATAGCAACAACTTTCACCATGGATTGTTTAATGTACAAACATTATTTACAGAAATCATACTGCACTGGTCTTCACTAGAGTTCAGATTGCAATATAGCTAGCATTTGAAGATATACATAGTACAAATGTATGAAGTAGAGTGATGATTGTTTTCCAATGGCCATTATTCAACTTAACATCCATGTAGGAAGACACGTTAATCTTCTAAGAATACAGTGAAGAAATTAAATCCAGTTTCATTTTAAATAAACAAATGCATACAAATTAAGCCAAAGAACTGGCTTTGTTCAAATCAACCCAATAGCCAGTGTCTACAAATACTGCTCTAGTCCATACTGCTTTGGCACAGTAGAAATTAACTGTTATAGTTTTGACAAGAAACCTAGCAAATATTTGAACCTATTTGGCCTTATTCCCTCTGAGCCTCTCTTGACTTCCCTTTTCTTCTTTTTTCCTTGTCTTTCTAGAGTCTTTTCATCATTCAGTTCCTCCAGTCCTTCCTTTTAAATTGCTGCTTTCTTTTCTCTTTGTTAAATCTTTCAATATTTTTCTTCCTCTTCCCCTTTTGTTGAACCCAACTCTATGAGTTTTAGCCAGCTAGCAGAAGTGGGGGAATGATGAAGATGAGGAGTTGCAGTCTAACTAATTACCTATAGTTCTCTCCCATAGAGTCTTCTAAGGACTCTAACAAAAACATTTTCCAGTCCCCTCCAACACGGCTTTCTTATTTTAATAACATGTAATAATAAGTACTGTACTTTGACAATCCATGATCCCCACTTCCGTTTACCTTTTCTTTCACTCTGCTTCTTATTTTGTAGCTATGCATTCTATGTGTCAGCTGCTTTCTTGTCTTCAGAATGCCCAGGCGGGGGATTTAATTCAAGCCAGACTGACAACTGCTTTATGTCACAGATTCTGGGTTGAAAACAAAGATCTCGACTCCACGCCAGCTTTGCCGGTTATATCACAGGCTTCACTGTCACAGGTCCAATACAAGATAGAAGCAGATAAAGCACTGACAAAGTGTATAAAGTAGTATTTACAAATAAGTCTAAGGTATTACATAATTAAATCAGAATTTACCTTTTGTACAGTATGTAAACACATTACTTCTGATTTTGTTGCAGGATCAGAATAAATCAGCATAATGGAAAACTACAAAATTAGCATAAGATAATAGAAGAAGGAGGACAAGAGAAGCTAATTTCCTAATATTAATATGGCCTCATTGACTGTACGTAGCTCTAGGCTTTATGATCAAAACGGCCACCTGAATTGCTTATTAGTCTTCTTGATAACTGAAAACAAATTCCACTGCCATCTGTTGGCCAAAAATTAGAAGTATCTGTGTACTCCACTGTATGCACTCCACAGTTGAAGGTTGATTTTCCAGTTTGTCTTTCTATATTAAAAGTCAGATTAGTTTTAGGCCAAACCAAGTTTTATTTATTTATTTTATTTTGTCAAGAGATTATTAGATAAGGTATAAGGTATTATTAGATAGGTATAAGTATAAACATGGTTATGAATACATGAAATAGATACAAATAAGAAAAAAAACCCAATAGTACAGGGATGGTAGGCACAAGAGAATCCCACCATTTTACTCTTATGTATTCCTTTTGTTACATTTTAGACGATCAAGATGGTCATTTTGTATAATAGATTGAATATGTGCAAATGTATCTGCTATTTCATATCTGCTTTACTGAGGATTTGAACCCAGATTTATTTTTTATTTGCTGCAGGGTTGTATCCACCACTTTACTAAACAGTCTCATTCATTAACGTTGTTGCTTAAAGAATTGAATGGGCCATGAGTCATTTGGAACCTGGCCATGGAAGTGGCAGGCATGTGTGCATGGGCATGAGCAGTGGATGAGTGCATGTCTGCAGGCTCCATTTTCATCAGTATTGGGCATGTGGGTCCACCGATTGCACAAATGTAGTTATGATTGTTTGGATGAAACCATGTAGTTCCCCACAGGGATGGGATCCGACCAGTATAACTACCAGTTCTGTCGCTCTGCGTCATGCGCATATGCACGATTCGCACGATTCGTGCAAGTCACATGAGTCCTATTTACGACCTGCTAAGCTGCCCAGACAGCTGAGCAGTGCTGCGCATGGGTGCGCAGCGGTTGGAAAAACCCTTTTTTCTGTTTTTTCAACCGCAGCTATGTCGCACAAAGCAGCTGCGGTTGAAAAAGCAGGAAATAAAGGTCAGGCAAGAGCCCGAGCAGGTAGGTGGGCCAAAACAGCAGCAGATATAGAACCGGTTCTATGTATGCTCTCTGTTTTCTGCTTTTCAGAGCAACCAGTTCTACAGAAGTGGACAGAACTGGAAGAATCCCACTCCTGCTTCCCCACTGAATCATGTATCTCTTCTAGAGAGGAAAATATGCCTTACATATGTGGTGAAATTGTAACTCCTAGAATTTTCTGTTAAAGGTGACACTTTCAATTGCAACCAGAGGTGGTATTCAGCAAGTTCTGGCCAGTTCTGGAGAACCGATAGTGGAAATTTTGAGTGGTTCGGAGAACCAGCAAATACCACTTCTGACTGGCCCTGCCACCATCTGTTCTCCGCCTCCCAAGTCCCAGCTGATTGGCTAGGTCTTCTGTGGTTGCCCTACACAGGAGAACGGAGCTGGAAAGCAGGTTAGTGGGGTGGGGAGGTAATAGGATTTTGCAGTATCCTTCCCCTGCTATGCCCACCAAGCCACACCCACAGAACCGGTAGTAAAAAAAATTGAATCCCACCACTGGTCAGTTTGTATTGAAGTGAAAATAAACATATTTCTTTCCATATCTATCAAATTCACCATTTTGCGATCTTCATGGCTTCATGGGCAAACAGTAAACTTTGTGCTTGTGAACAATAGCAATAGCACTTACCACTTCATGGTGCTTTACAGCCGTCTCTAAGCAGTTTACACAGTCAGCATATTGCCCCCAACAATCTGGGTCCTCATGAATTGGAAAAGCCAGTGCTGTCCTTTCTATTACTTCTTTAGGAAATTATGATGTACTTTTTTTAAATAAAGTTTTTTATTTTTAAACACAAACATACACATACAAAAACATAAAAACATAAAATCCTCTTCCATTTTCAACCAGTGGTTATATATATCTATATTATGTTTTATATCAAACTATTAGGAGGAAATTATAATGTATTTTTAAGGTGTGTACTGGCATCCCATAAGTGAAAGATCAGGGCAATACTTTTCAAAAGGATTAAACCCTTGATTCATGTCTTGCCATAGTCTACTCTTTAGTTCCATCTTACCCCACTCTACTTTGTCAGCAGTCAGACACGATGTATTCATTTAGAAGCTGAAACCTACAACCTCAGGTTATCTCCCATGTCAAGGAAACATCACTATTGTCATTCTGGAATATAAAATCTTTGCTATCCTAGTGGCAAAATGATCAAAAATTCCAATTCAGTTTAGGAAGGAGAGGATTAAGGGAAATAAATTATCCCATAAAGCCACTAGGGGGTGGCTGTATTCTACATGTGACAGAAGTGGTTGGCAAGTGTATGGAGCCACAAAATGGGTGGCTTTAAGAACCAGAGAAATGGAAACTACTACATTTATTTTCTGTTTCACAAAGCAATTATTTTTCCAGTTAAAATACTCAACTAGGTTATGTTATTATCAGCAAAGAACAGTTGAATTAAAAAAAGTGTTTCTGATTATTATAACTATTTTACTTAAAATAAATAAACACATAATAAATAAATAAATAAACCAACAAAAACAAACAACTTGCTGCCTCAGTGTAGACTCTGGAGGGTTTATTACTAGTACCTCTGAGTGCAAACAATGCTTGCCCTTCCTTACAACCATAGTGTAGATCTAAATCTAGACTTGTACTACAATTTGCCTTTGGTTTCTACCAATATTCCTCTGTGTAACTCTTCTGTAAGAGCTGCAGTGATACAGTGGTTATAGTGCAATACTGCAGACTACTTCTACTGATCATCAGCTGCCAGCAGTTTGGCAGATTGAATTTCACCAGGCTCAAGGTTGACTCAGCCTTCCATCCTTCCAAGGTCGGTAAAACGCAGACCCAGATTGTTGGGGACAATATGCTGACTCTGTAAAACCTCTTAGAGAGGGCTGGAAAGCATTGTGAAGTGGTATATAAGTCTAAGTGCTATTTCTATTTCTATTTTCTTGTTTCATTTGTTCAATATATCTGGCTTGATGAACAGGAGACAATCAAGTCTTGGTCTTTTGCAGTGTTTGTTTTCCACAGGTCAGCTGGATGAATGGTAACACTGCTGACAAAATTTCCTGGAGTTTCCCCAGTTATCCTTTCAAAACACAACAGATCCTTGTAGTTCTTGGACTGGATCATTGTAATATATTTATTATGTGTTCTCTTCTGCAAAGGTGTTGATGCCAACTAAGCTGTGTAAGCATTAGAAATTGATTAGACTGTGACCACAATGAAAAACAAATGTTTGTTTTTATATAATTTCTTTAGTGTATTATAAAGAAAATGTATATGTATGGTACTAGTATTATGTTCACATTTCAGATACAAAAAGTTGAGTACAGAAGGGGTTTCTTCTGATAATTGTCTTAAAATGGTTTTCTTAGCTCTAATACTACTTGTTTCTAAATATTCAGACTGAATTAGTCAAGAAACATGAACTAGCCTTGGTTTTGTAGGAGCAAAATGTATCTTATGGAGTCTCATTATTTGCTCAGATTCTAAGGTAGATAATTTATCAGCATCCTGATATTATTTCTATCTTGTGTGATGCTTCCTGGCTGACTGTTAACACTGAGTTAAAAGCATATTGGTCTATCAAATTATTTTTTTATGGTCACGCAGAGCATGATTTGCTTAAAACTGGATATGACTAAGGAGGAAAAAAGATTATTTAAGCATCTTTTCCCTTACATTGAAGCACTATTGCTCTTTAAAAACAAAACAAAGTACATTTTAATGTTACAATTTATTTCTACTTTTGATCAATTTACTTTTCCAGTTGTAATGATCTAGAAATCTGACAGTAGGCCTTCAGAAGAGAATTGACATCTCTCAAAAGTTTTGTTGAATGGATACTGTCATTAGAAACACGAGACTGAATTGAAAACACTGCATCTGAATGGAGTCATATTTCCAATGTTAATTATTAGTATAACCAGAGGTGGTCAGCAGGTTCTGACCAGTTCTGGAGAACTGGTAGCAGAAATTTTGAGTACTTTGGAGAACCAGCAAATACCACTTCTGACTGGAGCTTTACAGGTATCCTTCCCCTACCATGCCCACCAGGCCACGCCCACAGAACAGGTAGTAAAAAAATTGAATTCCACCACTGAGTATAACATTTTGATTTGGTTCCTGAACTGTGTTTCTTCTAAGCCAGAATTTGGGTGCATATAATATCTAATTTCTCTCAGTGCCCTATCAAAAATCTAAATGCATTTTGATAGCATTTTTGCTTTGCTTTATTTATTTCTGGAACTACAGTAAAATTCACCCAGAATATTAAAAACTGTAGCACTTTTTATGAGCTCCCTCCATGGGATGATAGAGGGGGAAACTGGCCCATAGTATCCCCTCTCTAGTTGTTCTTCATGTAGTTTAGAGTCCAGGGTAATATAATAGACTGGTTAGCCAGAGATATTCCCTATGTGGATCACAGATTAAAAGATCATGGGCCAGGCCATTAAGACTGATGCTGCGCTATAAACCTATGACATCAATTAATATGGGAATTAGGAGGTCCTGCAATTTTTTCTTGAATTTTATGACAAATGTTCTGAGAGCTAGAGAGATATATATTTGTGTAATATAGTAGTTACAGTTTTGGTAACACAGTTTTGATCCTCTTGCACAATTGCAGAATTTACATTGAAGCTGAGAAAACTATCAACTATGATAGGAACAAATGTAGCAAGTTTTCACCTAACGATACAGTAAATGGTGTTGTTTATAACAGAGAATAACAGCATCCAATTTTATTCACAATGCTTACAATGTTGATTGGTATGCACACAGGGCTGAGGAAGCAAATATGAAAAATAAATTATTATATGAATATTTCTCCAAGTATACTTTTATTTCTTTAGTTTCCTTCAGCCTGAAGATGAAGAACTAAATTTTAAAATACCCCAAGGAGATCTACATTTTTCTAGGTTCTTTTTTCTGATGTAGGACTGTCTCCTCTTACACAATTATATTCCATTCAATATTGATGCATTTTTCTTGTGGTACTTTGATCCACTTATTTATACTTTGAATTTTAAAAATTAGCAGCATAGATTTGGCCTCTTCCCTCCAGAGTGAAATCATCTGCATACATTTGGATAAACCAAATCTGCAAATATGTATTTTTCTACACAAATTAGGGAACTACTAGATAAGAATGAAAGAATAGATGCTTTCAGAGTTTTAAACATACATATTACACAAACTCCTGTGTTACTTTAAGATATAAATTGAAAACAAATGGCTTTTAAAAGTGTGTTTACAGTCAAAGGTAGTGAATTTCGTAGCGAGTCCTTCGGGAGAGGGGCGGTATATAAATCTAATTACAATACAATTTATCTTTTTTGAGGTATTTGGATGGATGAAAGAGGAATGTGAGAGGAATTACACAATTAGTAATAGCAATTGGTTTTATATGCCTTTTTCTTTGCTGTCATCATATATGATAGTAATACCAAAAATATACACTGTATTTGTTATTCCTCACATAAAATGTAGCATTATTTCTTTAATATACCCCAGAAGAGTGTGAAGAAAACAGTCCTTTATTTCAGCAAATGTCAATTTTGTTGCTCTCAAATTTGGTTGACATTGAATGCAGTGGAATGCCTGACTCAGCTTTAAGATAAACATAGTTTGAAATGAGAATTAAAATCAAATTAAATATTTGGTACACATACTGAAGCACAAATGAGCCACAAAAACAACAACAACACCAAATAAACCCTGAAACAAAATTTAAAAAACCAGCAGCAGCATATTTGCTTTCCTGAGCAACTTTTTTTTTTAAATCTTCCGTTTAAATCTTTAAGGCAGCAAAGATGGAAGTATGTGAGCAATGTATAGCGAAAAGTCAAAATAGAGGCTGAATAAACGTGTCAGTAATCAGAGTGAGGCATTGGGAATAGAGATAGCCACACTTATACTATTATTTCCTAGACCTGACAGTAGCTCTCCCAGGTGTCTGAATTTTTCTTTTTCATATCAATCCTTTTAAACGTTGTAGTGATGACACCAACCTTAGAGAATCTCCTTTGTAGAGAAACCTGCTTAGCAGTAACACTGGATAAGTTTGGACTCTCATGGAAACTTGGCTTCTTTGAAGCTTGGTTTTGTGGATGTAATATCATTGAAATCTAGAGGGGGAATAGAACACATGGGGGCACTCATGTAGTGCCTGTTGGAAACTCCTAGAATCAAATGTGCACTTTCCTGTGATTGCACTGCATAGGGAAGGACAGCACTGCGATCCAGGGAAATAGTTGCAGCTGCTTTATGGAAGCCCCCATACTCCTTTCCCTTTGAATCTAGAGTGTTGCACAGCCCTATCATTCATGAATGGTTAGGTGTTTTGTTTTTTTTAAAGGGGCATTTATTGAATATTATGAACAAAACTAGAATTAAACCAACAAATATGCAACCATGTCTTTTTGCATAAAGGACACAAACTTGGTCTTTCCTTAATTCAGGACCTGAATAATCTGAGCCTAACATTTTAATTTATATTTTTTTAAAAAAAACAATAAGCATGCAGGCAGACCAGATTTTTATGGGTGTGACAAGCATTTTCCCATAGGCGTCTGGATCACTTAAACTGCTGAAGTTACACAGCAGGCTGGGATGGAAATGGATCCAGTGCCAAAATATACAATTCAAAAGATCACCAAGAAGAATGGCTCTGAAGCAAAAGAATAAATGATTTCTTCTTCCTCCATCTTCTGTTTGTGTTGTGTCCAGTTCCGTTTTCTGGGAGCTCAGAGCATAAAAGCCTTCCCTTTGTTTGTTAGCTCATGCAGTGGGAGGAAGGGGACTATTTTAAGTCCCCATTAATGCCTAAATGGCAAGAGAATGAGAAGGGTGCCAAAGTGAAGGCACCTGTGCCTGCTTAAAAGGTTCCTGATTATGGGGGTTTTGTTGCTTTGAAAATGGACCATTTTGATCCTCTTTTCTCTGATTTTTCCCCCCTCATTCCCACTCTGTGCTCTTCTCTCTTTTTAAAACAAATGTCACTAAGCTATTAGATTTGCAAATAAGCAGGCAGGAAAACAGCAACAAAAGGGAGCTGGAGCTGAGGAGCAAGCAGGTATAATTACTGTAATTAACTGGAGCAGCAGGAGCACCACAGGAGTCGGCAGAGAAAGGCAGTCACTGTTGAAAGAAAGCTAGGGGAGCTAATTCTGGCAGGGGTGCATAGACCTGTCCACAACCCTGCAACCCTCCTTCAAATGACTAGTCTTCCACGAAGAATCAGATTGGATGGCTTAGCTCCTATGGGCAGAGGACTGATATGGACACAAGAACTTCCCTGCCTGTTTCGTGCACTTCATTTATTAAATTAATTGATCAGAACAAGCTCCACTACTTTAGGTGTTTAGGTAGCTAGAGAGTGCCAATATGAATCTCCCACGTTCAGGGGTTGTGTCTTTTTGTTGGAGTGGGGTGGGTAAGAGAGAGATGGCAAGTAAGGGAAATGTTGCTGTTTGGTTCTCTTTTCAGTTTTGTTTAAGATCTCAGAAGAAGGTGCGCTTAAATAGCTTCATCTAGCCTTCAACCTGCTGTGGATAGCAGCAAAATATACATTCACATATTGAAAGTGCCAAAGTGTTAGCTTTACATTGAACCATTCATGACCACATTCAGCTTAGAATCTCGTGCTGGTCCTTGTGGGAGATAGGTAGATGTCCACGATCCCTTGTGGTACAATGCTTACAATACAGTATTGCAAGGCAAACTCTGTCCACAGCCTAGAGTTTGACCCTGATGGGGCTCGAGATTGACTCAGCCTTCTATTCTTCCAAGGTCAATAAAATGAGGAGCCAGATTGTTGGTGGCCATATGCTGGCATTGTAAACCACCCACAGAATGCTCTAAAGCAGTATTGGGTGGTATGCAAGTTTAAGTGCTACTGCTATCTGTGGAAGTGGGTAGGTTTAATTACAAACAAAACTGGGCAACTTTACATCTCCTCTTCCCAATTTAACAGTAGCAGTATTAATTTTTATTCCTAAGTAAACAATCACAAGATTGAGAGTCTAATCTATATACAAATGAATTCCAGGTAAATATGCACAGGATTCCACCTTTATGGGTTTTTTTCTTTTAACAAACACTTAAACAAAATAGGTAAAATAGTAGAATTCAAAGGTTTGCTTTTAATATGACATAGATGCACTGGTGAAATTGGCGTTGCTGTTATTTTATTCATTTATTTTTTATTCTGCTTTTCTTCACAAAGGAACCTAAGATAGTGTAACAAACAAACTTCTATAAAAAACAATTTGATAAAAGCAAACAATAAAACAAACTTCATGAACAAAATAATAAACCCACAGGAATACAATAATTGTAGCTAAGAGATTGGCAGAGCCAGGGGGAGGAGTCAAATGGGGCATCAGTTTAGAATCTCTGCAAGAGGACAAAGTTCACACATACCCTCCCCCATGAAGGCCATTGACCCTTATCTAGTTTTACCCAGGTGCAAACCATTAGTCTGAGAAATTTCCTACACATATTGCTTGAGCAATAAATCAGTAATTTTGAAAGTTCACATGTGTATTTGGTTGCTTGTGCCTGACTATAATTTACCTTCAGAATTGAGCAACAAGTATATAGCAGGACACTCATGCAGCTTAATGTGCACAATTCATTTTAACATCATTTCCCCTGTGTTTTGTTTTTAAGAACCAGACCAAGAAGTTGTGGCATTTGAAGACATGTAACAGAGCTTGAGTCTTACATAGTTGTAAAATGTAGTCTCCCAGGTTTATTCTACAGGCTACACTACAACACTCTGGAAAGGAGAAGTGAAGACAGTTTTAGATGTATATATAAAATTGTCTTTTTAGAGAATTATTGCATGGATCTTAGTTCAGTGATCATTTTTTACTGGTGTCTTTGTATTACTGTATATACTTTCCCCTTCTATTTGCATTTGTAACTAATTGTGAAAAAACTTCAGCATCATGGTCTTTTCAGCTGAAAATCATGCTCCCACAATATATTTAACTGGGCAAAAGTATTAAGTATGGGACCAAGTTAACAGACCCTATATTATCTCAGCAAGGGTAAATTTAACACCCCCCCCCAAAAAAAACCAGAATCATGCACAGGTTTAACTTACTCACCCAATCAGTCTAAAGCTAGTCAGTTGGCTTCTTTTGTCTATCCAGACAAAAGAAAAGTATACAGACAACCTACCTCTTCCAGAAGGCCATCTACTTCTTAATAAACTTCCTTAAAAAGAGAAGGTTGGAGACTAAATGAAAATTGTCCAGTTCCATTTGGGCCTTTGAGGGCAAATAACCAATCCTTTAAAATAAGTGGTAACCTCTTTCCTGAACCACAAGTCAGTGCTTTTATTGTCTATTTATTATGGTTAGTCACACTACCAGCCAGATGTTTAGACTGGATTTGGCATTTTTATCAACTTATCAAAACTTTCCCAAAGTTCTAGGATAGACAGACATTGTTGTTTGATGGTGTTAAAAGTATTGCCATAGGATGTAAACTATTCCAAGCAAAGCTGCCTTTGGCAGTTGACTGTTGGGTACTAAAAATTATAGGTGTGGTTATCAAACACATTTAGGTGACACTAGGTTAGAAAAGACTGGCTTAGAACTTTTTGTGACAATAGTTTGGGGTTTAAATAAATAATTGATCTAAGAACAGTTCAAAGTTGTTTTATATTACATTGATTTTTATTGTCCTAAATTACTTATTTATTGAGAATTTGAGAATCATATTTGGGAACAAATGTAGTCCCATTGTATTTAATTCTTCTTCATTTTCCATGAAAACCCCTTTATTTTTCCCTTCTCATTTTCTTAAAATGCTACTGTTTTGCCAGTATAACTAAAAGCTCAACATTTTTTGGGACAAGCACAAGCAGAAAACGATATACATTTTGTTACTTGTTGTCTTAACTATTAAATGTATATCATTACCATGCCAAGTGGCTGCAGAAGTGGGCTGATCCAGGTGAGTGGGCGAGCCAGTGATCAGAGGGCAGAACCTTATGGACCAGAAAAAAGTGAAGGTCAGTTGATCCACCAGAGAACAGCAGAAGCAAACTGAGGTGGGTGAGTGGAGATACCAGGGCAAGTGACCAGAGCAGGCTGACAGCCAGGGAGATACCCTGAGAAGTCAGGCAAGTGATTGAGACAGGAAAGGCACCTAATTGCCTGGGAAAAAGAGACAGAGGGATCTGGACTCTTGTGGCCATTTTGGAGGTAGCACTATAAATTTTCTTTCTTTCTTTCTTTCTTTCTTTCTTTCTTTCTTTCTTTCTTTCTTTCTTTCTTTCTTTCTTTCTTTCT
>JANHFN010002157.1:23692-39161 GCA_032468175.1 Toxicocalamus goodenoughensis
GTTTTATACTACATGTTTTTTATCTGGCTGTACACCGCCCCGAGTCCTTCGGGAGAGGGGCGGTATAGAAATTAAATGTTCTCATTGAAAATATCCTGTGAAGGAATTAAGTACTGGAGTTTGCTACATTTGACAGTGGAATTGTATTTATCTGCAAGAAACATTGTGTTTTTGTGTGTGTGCACGTGCATGCATGCATAAGAGAGGAGATATTTTTGGAGACTTCAAACTTACGTTTAATCAGCATCTTAAAAGACCTAGAAGCCAAATTCATATTTTACTATTATTCCAAGAACTTATTCCAAGAATAAGTTACAGAGTTGCAAGTCACAAAATATTCTGTCCAAAGTTACATTCTCTTCTGTTCTGCTAGGCTTGTTATGCACAGGGAAAACATAGCCTACCTTTTTACTACTGTGTTCTATTTCAGTTTGCAGAAAGATGCACTGTCTGGAGAAATGGTGACCTCGGAAGGGGGCTTTCTTTGGGAGGAACAAGTGTGTGACCAGATGGTATGAAGTATGTGGTCGGGTGGTTGCAATTGTTCTTAATGCCACCTTCTTCCAAACACAAAACTTTGGATGAGTTGGCCACTGCCTTCTCCAACTAGTCCCCTGGCTTGAGATACTTTGGTATTTTTCTCTGAACAGTCAGTATGAAAGGGGCTGTAACTCTGGTTTTTTTTTTTAAATGATGGCACAGGATCATGATTTTAAGAGTGAAGAGCCAATGGGGATAAAACAAGAGTCTGTATCAATGGGAACCTTGACATTCTGACATGCACACTATAAACAGAGGTTGCAGTGATTTTAAGTACGTTGGAGCAGAGCTTGTCCAAAAGGGTCTAGGACAATTTGTTACGACCAACTCGCCAACGGTCAACTTGCCACAGGATACCTCACGATGGGACAAGAGTACATTAATACCGAAGAAATTGTGGAACAGAATAAGCAAAAGGAAGAACAGAAAGGAGCAAAAGGAAGGGCAAAATGAAGTGTGAATGACAAAAAATAAATTATTTTAAATAATTAAATCGAATTGTTGAGTTAGCCCATGGTGACTTAGCCATGGTGAGTTGGCTACAGCAAGTAGGCCATGACAAATTGGCTGTGGTGAGTTGGCCGCTGCGAGTTGTCCCATTCTGTGTCCATAAGACTGGCAATTGCACTTGATCACACAGCTGTAGAACCAGTCCATGACAGCTGCAAATCCTATCTTTGGAGGGCCTTCATCCTTGCCACTTTTCAGTTTGATACTTGCTTCTTAAAGGGGAAAGAAACTGTCAAAGGATACTATTGGTTTGCACTCAGGTAGTCCTCAATCTATGACCACAATTGGGACTTCAAGCGATGCAATCATTGAGTCACCATGTGACTGGACCTGATCTTACAACAATTTTTTAATTGTGATCATTAAGTGAAACATGCAGTCATTAAGAGAAATCCAGCTTTCCCCAATTGACTTTGCTTGCCAGAAGCCTGGTGGGAAAGTTGCAGATCATGATCATGTGACTGCAAGACTGTACAACAAATGTACAAATGTAAGTGGTAGCCCAGTGCCCAAATTGCAAGCATGTGATTATGGGAGTGATGAGATGATTGTAATTCTAAGGACGGATGTCACAAATCATCACCCTTTTCTATGCCAATCATAACTTTGAAGTGTTGTTAAAAATAGTTATAAGTTGAGGACTATCTGTATGCTCTGTTCTTTGAAATAAAGTAACACACTGTTCTTAAGTGTGCTTAGTGGAACTCTTGCATCTCACATCTTGCTTTTCCTATTCTCTCAGAAGAAACGTCCAAGTCTGGAACTATACAGAAGTACTTCCAAAGAGTACTGCTCATCCATGTAAGTGACCAATGGACTAACAGAGATATGATTTATTAACATTTTAACATTTTATACAATATTTTAATTGTATGACTGTAAGCTGCATAGAGTTGCCTTGACAAGTTGAGTGGCATATTAAGTCTAGGACTCCACAAAAATAAACATGCAGGTACTGTAAAATAGGTAGATGCAAAGCAGAAGAGTTGGAGGTGGGGGGGGGGGATGAGGAAAAGAAGGAAACGGCATTGGCTGTATTCACACAACAAGCTTTAACCATATTAGTAGAAGACCAAAAGCTGAATTGCATGATGTGTAAAGCTTACTTAATCTAAACTTTCACCCCAATTCTGGGTTAGGTGTTTTCGGTACTTTAAGCTATTAATCTCCCATGAATTAATCAGATGGAAATAAAGGTAGTTTAAGAAATCCCATTCTGGATTTCAATTCCTCCCACTGCTTTGGCTATGATTGTGACCTGTTATTCTGATTGGTGATTCCCCCCCCCCTTTTTTTTTAAACTTCTCCTGAATTAATTAAAAAAAAGAAAGTACTACAGCTTTAAAAAATTTTAAAATCCGTGGGCTATAATTTAGAAAGTGATGACTCTTTTCAATTTAACCTGATTAAAAAAAGAGATGGTTCCTTCAAAGCATTATTCCAATATTGACTTATTTTTTAAAAATGAAGAGAAAGTAAATCCACTTTTTCATTGTTCCACCAGGAACCACCAGCTGTATTTGATGCTGTTCTTGTGCCGTTGTTTACATGTCATTCTTTCCCTTTTTTTGTGCAGCACTTTCCCATGTCCAACTCTCCGGGCTGCCTGGAGGCTGCTGTGGGCCTCAGCCAAAGTCCTGCTTCTGATCCTGCTGTTAGTTCTGCCTCTCCATTTCTTTCATGGCCGGTACTCCAGGCAGCCATGCTTGCAGCTGCACTCAACTCCCCTGCTCTACTTGCAGTCCAAGAGGTTGTTTCCCCCTTTAGCTTCTTAAAGGCACTTATGCACCCATCTTTAATGACCTTTAATAAAACTGAACAACAATCACCACAAACTTCTCTGTTTCCCTGAAATTGAAACTCAGTTGTGCAACTTTCCTTTATGTGATTGTTGTTGTTTTTCATTTACAATAGTCAGACTAGAGTATCTGGTCTCAATTTGGAACCACAAATTTATTGTTATGGTTCGTCGCACAGTCAGCCAGATCTACAGACTGGGTTTGGCATTTTTGTCTACCTATTGAATCCTGCCTATCTGGGATAGGCAGATGTGGATGTTTGATGGTGTTCCAGATATTGTCACAGGATGGAAGCTGTTCCCAATAAAGCCACCTTTTGCAATTGACTGATGGCAAATTTGTCAATGCCAATGGTTGTTGTTATTTAATGATTATTTAATCCAATTCATAGTTTTTGGACTGGTAAAATCTTAACAGTTCAAGTACTAACCAAGGAGCTAAGAGTTGTTAAGGTAGTGTCTTAGAGTTTATAGGCAGTTCCGAGTAAAGTGTTTTTTTTTGCAAAGTCAGAATATTCAGTCCTGATAAATTGAAAATTTCAAAGTATCTAGGCAACCCTTTGGGTATTGCTCTAAGGGCTCCTATTACTATTGGTACAACCATTGATTTCTTCTTCCTTCTCCTTCTTCCTCTTCCTCCTCTTTTGTTGCTGCTTCTGCTTGATCTGCTTTCTCTTCTTTGTCCTCTTCTTCTACTCTTATTCCTTTTGGATACCTATTGAATGTACTATAGATAATAAAAGAGTCATAATGGTGTACGTGCTGGACAAGAAACCAGGCAACTGTAAGTTCTAGTATCGTCCTAGGACATAAAAGCTGGCTGAGTGACTTTGAGTAAGTCCCTTTCTAGGCCCAACCGACCTCATAGGGTTGTTGCTTTGGGGTAAAGAAAAGGAAGAAGGAATAATAGTAATATTTAAGTGCTATTGCTATAAAAGCAATGAATGTATTTATACTGTACATTGCCCAGAGTCTCTCACTGAGGGAGATGGCAGTCTATAAGCATGTAATATATAAATAAATATATGTAAAAATAAAGGTGGAATTTAAAAAAAAATCTAATATAAAGAAGAGGAAAGAAAAAGTGGATATTCTATCAATACTAGTTACAGTTTAAAATATTAAAAGTTATGAAATGAAAAGATCATTTGTCTTTCTCATTCATAACATTGAAAATGAAATGAAGGAAGAGCATACAGTATATCAAGATACTGGTTACGTAATAAATGTTTTGGTCTTAAGTTTAATAACTGAATATTGAAATTTCTTTAGAATCTTGTAGAAATTTTTGCTTAACATTAGTCTTTGTTTAACACTAGTTATGTTCCATATGAAGTTACTGATAGATTCTTGCCATTTATGTGGAATTGTCTCAGAAATTATATTTGATACCATTTCAAATAGATTGTTTACTTTGCATAATCGATTTATTTTAGTGATTGCAATTGATCCCAAGCAAGATATGGATTTTTCCACCTTTCTTTTAATTCTTTAATCTTCTTGCCATCATTTAACATTGTTAACATAGTTACGTTTCTTGATTATTTGTCAAATGCAAACCAAAATATTTTGCTTAGTGGGCTACTTGACAGCAGATTCTTCTTGTAAAAAACAAAATCTCTTTCAGAGTTTTCAGTCTTTAAAGGTGTGTGAAGGTGTGTCCAATTATCCTCTTTTCTACATGGTTATTTAATAATTAAGCATTGTTCTAGGACTGTCATTAGGTGGCATACAAATTGATTATTTACATTATTTTTTACTCCTAGCTTTCACACAGATAGCTTTTTTAGGTGACAGTCTATCCTTAATCTCTTCCTTTAGGTTTCCCAATGGTGCAACTCATTGCCATTATCCTCAAGTCCATCCACTTTGCTGCTGGTTGTCCTTTACTTTTCTTTCCTTCCACTTCCTTTTCCAGAGAGTTGGGTCTTTGCCTACTGTGACTGAAACGGAGTAATTTATGGTCATTTGTGCCTTAAGTGAGCACTTTTGGTTGATTTGTTCAATTTTTCTTGGCTGTCCACAATATTCTCAAAAGTCTTCACCAAACACCAGAGTTGAAAGAAACCACAGTTATTCTTTCTGTCCTGCTTCTTTGAAGTCTTTAAAGATACAGGAATAAATGACTTAAAACATGCAGATCTTGGGCTCTTGGCGGAAAGAGGGTCAGGATTCAGATTCTGAAGAAACTGCTCCAGCTGAACCTGTCAGGATGTCAGCTCCAGAAGACGTCAGGCCACCAGTCATTACCAGGCTGATAAAAAAAAACACAAAAAAAAACACAAAACCAGACACCACCTGGACAGCAGGACACCTAGGACAACCAACAGGTTTTCAAAAGTCGGATTCGTGGCTGTGCTGCTTGTCTGGATGACCTCAAAGGCTTCACATCTGCCGAGGAATTAAAGCAGGGTCAGCACTTGTCGGCGCTGGGACAGAAGATTCCCCGGCAGGAAATTGAATGGAGAAGCAAAGCGGCAGGGTGGCGTCCGTGTAATCGAGCTAGTTCAGCTCGAAGGAGCCTTGGCAACTACAGCCAACTTTCCTCCTGTTCTTTTCCGAAGAAACCACCGAGTAGCTGCGGTTTCCCCCACCAAGCCTGCAACTTACAGCAGAGGCGCATAAGCGCAGCTGGCCTGGGCACACAAGGCAAGCGCCGCCAAACGCTTCCCGCCTGCTGAGCTTGGTGGTGTCGCCTTCTCTTTCTGCCCGGGGTTGGCTGCAAGAGACGCCGCCGCCGCCCGTGGGAAGGGTGGGGCTAAGGCACATGATTGTCTTCTTCGTGGGGAAGTAAGTCCCGGACAGGAATTGCTGGCTGAGCTTTTCTTCTTCACCTGGAACGAGGCGGAGAAGCTCGACGCGCTCGGCCGGGCAGCTTGTTTTTTTTTTTGAAAGAGTCCAGTCCGCGCCGTCCCCTTTCGGTGGCTGCGCTACCTTGAGTCTTAAGCCCTCCCGGAGCATCCGAAAAAGCTTTCACGTGAGTCAGCCTAGTAACAGGCGACGCGGGGAGGAGCAGACGCCCCGGCAGGTGCGCGCGCGGGGAGGGGGGGGGGAGGGCATCGTGCCCGGGAAGTTGAGTCCGAAAAGGGTCCGCAAGCGGAGGGGGAGCGTTGGCTTTCTCGGATTGCAGAGCGCCGGGCGGGCGCTTTGTGCATGCTCGCTCCCTTCTCTGTGCTTCCTTCCGCTCCAGAAAGCTTCGACGCTGGGAATTAAAACTCCCCGCCTGGCTTGGGGTTAAGACTCAGCCTTCCTAAGGCCCTTCGGGAGCGTTTGGGTTTCAACTCCCATTTCCCATAATTATGCTGGGCAAGGAATGTGGGCCTGGCAGTCTTCAAAGAAGTGGAGATCGTCAGGTCAGGTTGGGGAAGGGAGACGTGCCGGTCATTTCTCCGCGTTAATCCTTGGGCTAGAATGAGAGAGATATCAATCTCTTTTTGGTTAGACCGATTCTGGGTTGCCTGTTGGTTTTTCCACACACACCCCTTTTGAGTTTTCTATGCCATGGCTGTCCTAACCTGAATCTTTGAGTTACTGGGGGGAAGAAGTAATAATTGTCCTTTGATGAAAGATGAATTTTCCACTAGAGGCGCAACAGGTACTGACTCTCTGGGCAGGTACAGTGGGTGATGGGTAAGACAACTAGTTCTCTGTTATGCAAATCCAGCACATCTGGTTGCTTTATGCTTCAGTGTGAATGTATCCTTTGAAGGCAGTTATAAGTAGAGTCCTCCTGGTACTATGCAAGAGAAAGTCATTTCTATTTCTATTACAAACTCCATTTGCTAAATGGAGAAGTGAAAATATGTTGGGAAGAAAATTTAAGAGCATTGACTATTGAGATGAAAATACATTGGACAATAATAAGCCAGTTTTCCTCCCCTTAAAGAATATTTAATTAGAAAACTGCCCTCAGTTAAATAACAAAAAAAGAGAACCTCATGGGTATACTTAACAGATATATTGGGATAACGATGGAATCGTGGTGATTGTTATCCTCATTTTCATTTTTAGCCATACTTGGTACCTCCTTTGCAGGGATTCTGCCGAATCCCGATGCTGCGCATTCTGGCATTGACTTTGGCTCTCACATATGATGTGTATGGGAGCATTTCCTGCTATGGCGACTCTGGGAAGCCTGTGGACTGGTAGGTGTCTAGTTTACCTGGCTTTTATTTTTTGTTTTCTCAAAAAAAGATTCCTTTCCTGCCTTTCACCAAAGTCTCTAATGCAATTTACAAGAAGTAAACTAAATTCTCCACCTCTCCCTTCCTTTTTCTTTGGCAGTGTGTAGGCTTTCCAACTGTTTACCCCAACTCCTTCCCTGCAACCATCCATGAACAAGGGGTGTATTTGAAATGCCTTGTGCAAACAGTACACTCTATCCTGGCTGCCTTTTAGTCAGGAATTGCATTTATTTACTGTATTTATCAACAATCACACTCTACATGGACTCTTGGTGGTGTACAATTAAGACAGAAGCACATATATAATGAAACGATTCTTAAAACTATCCAAGTTTTTCATAAATTACTACAAACAAAATTCCTAACGGATGTATTGAAGGACCTTAAATAAGTACCCTATGGAACATCTTCCTTCAAGGCTTTTCTAAAGTGATTTGAGTCATTTGGATTTCTGGCAGAAAATTGGTATGTAATGTATGAATTTCCTTCACTGCTGGGAAACATCATTTTTCTTGTGTTTGAAATCCTCCTGTGAGCCTTGCCACTTCCCTAGATTGCCTTGGGAATTTACCTACCTAATATGCTCTTATCAGATGTCTCATCTCCCCTTTCAGTCTTAATCCTACAATGAAGTCATATTGCATACTTCCGTGGAAATTAGAGTTTTCTCATCCTTGGGCTGGTTGTGATTTCTAAAGGCCTGTTTTACAGGTTTATTGTTTACAAGCTGCCAAAGTCCCACCACAGTTCCCCAGTAGAAGGTATGCGGTACATGTATCAAGATGGACGTAGCCAGGGCTGGGTGAAAGGCAGGAGCTTGATGAACACTACTGAGGGAGCTGTGGGCAGAACACTGAATCAGCTGTACCTGGAGGCAGCAAACAGGCAGGTGAGTTTGCCGAAAGAGCAGCTTCTCATGGTTACCAAGTTAAAAACCATGGTCATGGGGTAATGTGGCTCTCACTGAAAAGACTCAGTTTCTACGGACCAAGATTGCCCTTGAATTACCCCAATGACTACTTGTCAATCACAAGTAGATCCATCTGACCAGGAAAGGGATTGGGTGCTAAACTGTGGTAAAGGCCACATTAGTTGAGGCTGGTGTCAGGCTGCCACCGGTCCTCTTAACCTTTTCAGACTGTGGGACTAAAGAAGTAATCCAGTATGTCAAGTCATGAACATAAAAGACCCCTGGAGGGAAGGGTTTGAAATGTCACCTGATAAGCCTCCCCTTAAAAACATTGCTCTGGATACCTAAAGGTCTGCATTCAAGTGAATCTCTTTTTGCCACTAATCTCTCATGAAGCTGCTCACGTTCTGCTTGAAAAACCTGTGTTTTATTTCCCCTCCAGAGGGAGGAAGAGATGGCCTATGTGCTGTACAACGATGAGCCTCCAAAGGAGACTTTCTCTGGTTCTAAGGGTCATACAAAAGGTAACGCTCTTGCATCAAATATATCAAATGTATTCAAATAGGCTAGCTGTGACCGGCAGTCTTTGACTGTATGCTTTGTTTCCCCAATCAGGGGTCATCCTCCTGGACAGAACTCAAGGATTCTGGCTTGTTCACAGCACACCTCGGTTTCCTCCCAGACTGGATGAGAAGGAGTATACATGGCCCCACACTGCTCTGATTTACGGACAGAGCTTTCTGTGTGTCACTTACCCCTATAGCCAGTTCAAAGCCATTGGTAGGTGTGAGGGCTGGGGTGTGTTAGGATGTTTAAAAACTTCATGCTGAAAACCAAAACTTTGGGATTATTTCAGGACCTTTTGGCTAGGAAGTGCTAAAATGTCTTTCCCAAACCAAAATCTTTCTGAATTTGTGGCTTGTACAGGAGAATGAATGGATTCTGAAGATATAGATAGGATAATCAAGGCAGCAGAGCTATTACCATGAAAATAAAGAGGAATGGGTAGGTTCATGCTCTTAAGAAGCATGACTTCTAAAATTATTGTTCAAGGGCTACAAAAATTTGTGTGGAAGAATTGCAGCCAAACATTTTGACACCAGCTTTCCTGAAATGCATGTGTCAAACTAACCATGCCATTCCAAGCCTTCCCATAAAAATGGGAGGACAGTCCGTCCCTCGTCCCCACAAAGGAATAGCATACACACAAGGAGACCTTCACTAAGTAGCACCATCTCTCAACATGATTTCATTTCAAGAAGCACACTATGCCTATGCATAAACTGAGGCAGATTCCACACAAGGTAGTGCTATATTCCTAGCTTCCCACATTAGCAGCCGTATTCAGCTGCTCCAAATCCCAAAATTTTGGATTGCCCTTTGTTTTTAAGAATCCCTGTCTCCTTGCCTTTTCCTCTTCCTGCTGCCTTGGATAGCCAGTCAATTAATAGTGGGTGGGTGATTAGCCTCATTACAGAGACAAGCATGATGAGAATGGGGACGTGGCAATATGTTCCCAGCCCAGTTTTGGCATCCTCTTGTAAGCCAGGTGAAGGAAATGCTGGTCAACTTTGGCAAATGGGGAAAGCAAAGGGTCTGTCTGAGACTGGAGAATGTAGATCCCAGCAGTATAGAAATATCCTTAGCTGTTTTCAGACCACAGAGGCGTTAAAATGTCTGTCCCCTCTCCCCTGGGCAGGATGATAATGCCCTCTCAGCCAATGAATCCAATACTGTAACACCGTATTTCTGCCTTAGGGAATCAGCTGCTCTTCACGGATCCCTGTGTCTATGATTCCCAGGTGCAAGGGGCCTTTGCCCGGGATCTGCCTGCCTTGTTGAATGCTTCTGAGGGAGAACATGTACAGGAGGAGCCTTGGAATTCCCAGGTGACTCTGACATCAAAAGGGGGCAAGGAATTTGTCAGCTTTGCAAAATTCAGCTTCTTTGATGATGGTAAGTAATGATGGGGGGTGGTTAGTCTTGGTAGGCACAGAAAGCAGAGGAATTACTGGAGAGAGTAAAGGGAATATGGTAACCGAGTTATATCAAAACTATCTTCATACATTCATTTGCTATTATTTCATCTCCCCAGATCTGTACTCTGGCTGGCTGGCCCAGGCTCTTGTTACTGATCTCTACGTTGAGTTCTGGCTCAAGTCTTCAGGGATTTTGGCATCCAACTGCTCTGGACAGTACAGAGTCTACAATGTGGAGCAACTGGCTTTCCAGGACCCAGCTACCAGCTTCTTTTCCACGTCGGACCATTCCAAGTGGTGTGTTGGAGTAGAGAGTGATTCGGGGTGGGCCTGTGTTGGAGACATGAACCGTAATCATGCAGAGGAACACCGTGGGGGTGGTACCATCTGTTGCCATGATGTCACAATTTGGAAAAGCTTTCACTCCTTGGTACAGAACTATACCGATTGTGAAGATGGACTCTAATTGGCTGAGATTGTCTAGGTTATTAAGGGAGCAGAATCCAGTTCATTGGGAAAGAGGGCTAAAGGATGATTTGAAGGAGTTAGGTGTCCCCACCTCTCTTCTTCACAGTATATTAACTCCCTACATAGCCTAATGCAGGGAGTTGTGCTGTTGCTTTGCTCTCCCTTATTTTTTAGAAAGTTAATTTCCAGCCATGGTTCCTTTGTGTTCTGGACTGTTTCCATTACTATTTTTTTCCTGTCCCATAGTAACATTTTCAAGGAGTTACATGAGCTATATGGAAAAATACAGAAGGAAATTCTTTTCCTGAAATAAAAATGTATACGGTGTTTATTTTACGTAATTTTCCAAAATCTGGGTATTCCAAGGAAAATACTTTTATGTAGCAGATTCTAGGTGTGTGAGAGAACTAGGCTGACCTGAGGATAAGCCTCCTCCCTTCTCCCTTCTTGAGTAATGGGGCCACGGTAGCCTGTTTAAATACAGCATCTCTTAAACCAGAGCAACCACAAACCTATTGAATACCTTCCACACGTGTATCAAAGTTCGGTATATTTATAGAATACATGGTCTAGAAAGTAACTCAATTTGAAACAGAGCGACTTGCTCCCCTCTCTTGTTCTTGGCTAGCCGATGAATATAGTTTCATTGCCCAGCAGGCCATGCCAGAGGATCTCCCACAAACATAGCCATGGATAAAAGAAGCAGAGTCTTTCAGAATGAGAAAAAGAATACCAGAGACAAAATGAATAAAAGCTAAAATGCTTTAAAGATGTGTTTTGATCTTTTCATTTTTAAATTCTTTAAATATCTGTTTTACAAAAACAGGCCTGGTCAAAATCTCTTGAGCAATCTGGAATGGGTAAGATATTGCAACCTGGGCTGCCATCTCCTTTGAATAATACTACAGACGAGAAGCCAGATGGAAATTTAGGAACATCTGGACAATCATTCTAAGCAGGCCATAATTGTAGTCGTCATAGTCAAGAGACCGCACAGCTACTTGTATGAAATGATACACGGTTCCCTGCTTAAGTAGAGGGTTGGTCTAGAAAACTTCCAAAGTTCCTTCCAACTCAGTTATTCTGTATTGTCTGAATGGATCAGAAGATGGATATATCAGACCTTACTGAGCTGATGGGAGGGGCTTTCCAGATGTTACCATAAAAGAGAAACACATTTAACAAATGCAGCACAGGTGATGGTGGGGTGTTTGTTTGCTTTGCTTAATTTATTACTGTTTGAAATCCAGTGACACTGACACAGTTATTCCTGCCACCCTCTCCTTGCTGGCTGTTTGACCTGTTTCATAAAATACAGTACTAGGAAGTGGACTGCTTACACACATGCACCCACAGGTTAAAACTACAGTGATTCAATACTGCAACTGAAAATAGTACTGCCATTAAAAAAAAATCAAGTGTTCCCCCAATCATAATCTTTTTAAAAAACAGTTAATGCTGTTACAAACGCTACTGATGTGAGGACAAGGCAAGACACAAATAAGTCCTACATCTTCACTGCAGTATAAATATGGAAGAATTTATACAATTTACCCCACATCCAACACTACTTTTCTTGCTACCCATTGCAGCTAAAGGACTAGAGCACCTCTGCTTTGGAAAAAAACTGACGTCTGAGGTCTCCATCATGGAATGTCACCTAGTCATCTTCTGTGCCACTTCCTGAGCGATCCTAGGAAAGAAGAGGAAAATTCTTTTTAGTTGTACCTTCACGTATTGCGTATCTTCCAGACTCTCCTGCGGAAGTAGGTAGCCAGGCAAAAAAGCAGTAATCCTCCGGGAGGTCTCATGGATGAACCAAGGTCTAAAATTGTTACTCATTGTACCATGTTGGTTTTTGAAAAGTAGAACTTGGTTTTGTGTTTCTGCTTATTTAAATGGAAAAGGCCCTCTTCTTTTTTTTTTTTATGTGGCCATCTCTCTCCAACAAAAGCACTCCTCCTGGGATCACTGATGTCATTTTGGGAGAAAAATCTTTTGTTTTACCTACCTCGTCTTGCTCTTCCTCACTATCATCATCACTAACTACGGGTTTAGCCCGGGACCCACGGCTGGTGCGTCTGCGGCCTTTCATTCGGTCTGGTACTTTTTCCTTTCTGCCCAGTTTAATCTTCACTTTGACAGAACGAGCTGGGAAGAAGAACAGACAGAGATTGTAAAGACTGTAAAGCTGGCTATGAGATTATGTTCCTGTTCCATTATAAATTATGACCGAAATGATTTGAAATCTATCCTGGATTTTCATATTCACATTACACGAGAAATAGACACAATTCTTAATTAGATATCTGTACTTCCAAATGCTCCATTAATCTGCTTCACTGTATTCCTAAACCTAATAACCTAGCTTGTTTTATGACATAACCACACAAAAACCCATATTCTTCTTAGGAAAAAACCAAACAGCCTTTTATGTAGAAATAAGGATGGTGCAAAAAGGGCAGGATGAGGCCTTCCTCACAAGCTTTGGATACTAACTTTGTCAAAGGTCAGCTTTTCCTGATGGCTCTAATTTCAGGCTTTCAGATACACTTTTTCATCTGCCCATCATAATTTTTGTACTTTTACCTTATATTTGACAAGAAGTATCTAGCCAGTTCTGGCTATCTCCAAAACCCCAAAAGGATCACAGGTGGATGTGTGGTAGGAAATACCAGGAACATGGAATACTATATCCAGCTCTTAAGCACCAAGATTCAAGAAAGGCAGTGACAAATTAGAGCAAGTTCATAAAAAAGGCACTAAGATATGAAATGTTTGCCCTATGAAAAATGGATATCTTTAGTTTAAAGAAATGTGATTTAAGGGAAGGTACAATAGCCATCTTCTTGTCTACTGAACCACCGGAAACAAAGGGGACCAGTAAATTAAAACTACAAGAAAGGAGATTTGGGGCAAATATCAGGGGGAACCTCCTGATTACAAGCTGTCTGCTACTAAAACGGTATATGCTATAGGACAGAAGCTCTTCATGGAGGACTTCAAAGGAAGGTTGGATGGGCATCTGTCAGAGATTCTCTTATATATCTAGCCATGAGTAGGGGATTGAATGACTTCTAATGTACCTTCCAATTCTATAGTTCTATCACTGAAGTTGAAAAGTATCCCAGGGAAGGCACATTACTTCTGTATTGCTACCAGCAAAATGACACAGGTGTGTCCATGAAGTTACCAGGACAGTGATGGGTAACCTTTTTGTCGTTGCGTGCCGAAAGTACGTGTGTGTGAGTGTGCACACGTGCCTGCCCCCATATTACAATGCATGTATGACACTCCCGCTCCCCCCAACCCCTGCGCACATGTCTCCTGCATGTGCCCCACCCTCACGCATGCACGGCAGATACCCCAAAATCAGCTGGCTGGTGGGAGGTGTGTGTGCACAGGCGCATTGGAACTCAGCCGGGGTGACGGCTCGCGTGCCCACAGAGATGGCTCTGTGTGCCACTTCCAGCAAGCATGCCATAGGTTCGCCATCATGGTACTAGGAGTTCAGTTCAACTGGAAGGAGCCATTTAGACTTTTTTTCTGAAAAATTTACACATTTGTTTTCCAAAGAAAATAATGCAGAATAAAAAAATACACTCACATTCTGATTCAGATCCTTCCTCTTCTCCCTCTTCCTCCTCTTCACTCTCTTCTCCCTCGCTGTCTTCCTCTTTTTCAATTTTTTGCCTCACACTAGTAAAGACAGACTGCAGTACAATGGAGTCTTCATAAATCTACAGGAAACCACAGAAGAAACGAAGAAATTGTACCTGATTTAAACCTTTCATTCCATTGGGCTAAGTTCTATATTTATCCTCAGTGGTTATGATGGTTTTGTTTTTTTAAAAAATGGGGTCATTCTTAATACTACTGGGGACATACAACACTTTTGAGTGTCTACTCCTATCAGCAATCTTGTGTTCCTTACTGAATTAGGAAGAAGAATGGGAAAAAGTGGCTGCCCGTCTTAACTGGTTGCAGTAGCATTTAAAACAGCATCAGATACAGAGGCGGTATTCAGAAGGTTCTGACCAGTTCTGGAGAACCACTAGTGAAATTTTGAGTAGTTCAGAGAACCAGCAAATACCACCTCTGACTGGAGATTTTACAGTATCCTTCCCCTGCCCCACCCACCAAGCCACGCCCACAGAACCAGTAGTGCAAAAAATTGAATCCCACCACTGATCAGATACATACTGAAGTAAATTGAAGGGAGTTTCTAAAACTTGGTTAAGGATGTGAGAGATAATAGAAAAGAGCTTTAGGAGATTCATAAAACCCATTATCTCCTGATAATTCTTATCCATTATTTAAGACTAATGATTTGTCATATCTCTGCAAATGAATTCTGGTTACATGTATTTTGCCCACAACCATGATGATATAAAAAAACTACAGGCAGCCCTCAACTTACGCCCCCAGTGGATCCCAAATTTGGTTAAGTAAGAAATCGGTAAAGTGCGTTTTGGCCCACTTTACCACTTTTCTACGATTGCAGTGTTCAATGAGCAGCATGGTTGTTAAGAACCTGGCTTCTCCATGAACTTTGCTTGTCAGCAGGGATCACATGACTCTGGCCATAAATGTGAGTCAGTTGTCAAACATTGGAATGTAAATCACGCGACCCTGGGGATGCTACAACGGGCATAAGTGTGAAAAATGATTATAAGTCACTTTTTGAGGGGTCCATTGTAACTTCAAACGGTCACTAACGAACTGTTGTGTAAGTCAAGGAATATACTGAATCCATCGGCTTACATGGCACAGAAAGAAACTATGCATCTCCCAAAACGCATTTTAACTGGAGGAGAACTAGTTCAATTCACAAGATGGGGGGACCATGCACTTTTTTAATGTGTCAAGACCCAGCTCGAAGTGCTGGGAGAGGTCTTACCAGGGATCCTTCGAGATTGAAAGTCTGAGCATTCTGACATAGAAGCATAACATCCTTCTCCAAATCATTCAGGCTGCGATATTTGTGGTTCCGGATGCGCTCCTGAAAGTGAAGTGGGGATGGGGGGGGGCAGAGGTGGAACAGAACAATGTTTTACTGAACAGAAGATTCAGATTCCTG
>JANHFN010002157.1:47891-67796 GCA_032468175.1 Toxicocalamus goodenoughensis
CAGAGTGCTGCAGGAGGCCGTCCAGGCCGAAAATGCAACATGGGGGAGCATGTGCGCCCCCCCAGCACCCCGTTTTCGCTAGCAGAACAACTGCAGGCTGGTCCTTTTCTATTTCCAAGCCAGCCCCCTGGGCCAGATCTAAGCACCGTGCAGGCCGGATCTTGGCCTTGAGTTTGACACCCTTGCCCTGTACCATTTCAGACAAATAGCAATTGTTCAAAGTGATGTCAAAGTTACAACTGAGCAAAAGGTACTCATCTCGTGATGGAATGGGAAAATTGTTGCAGTTGCCTCACCCCAGCCGCCTTACCCTGGAACCCCCATTCCAGCTGATCCACCACTGCTGTCTTAGCCATTAAAGCTGGTTGGGTGACTTGAAGCCAATCACCAGGAAACAGTGAGTTCTAGTTCCATCTTGGGCATAAAAGCTGCTGGGTGACTTTGGGTCATCACCAGGAGTCAGTGAGTTCCAATCCCGCCTTAAGCATGAAAGCGGACTGGTTGACTTTTGGCCAACCACCAGGAGACAATGAGTTCTAGTTCTATTGGGCATAAAAGCCATCCAGGTGATTTTGGGGCCAATCACCAGGAGTTGTAGTCTCTCCTTAGGCATGAAAGCTGGCTGGCTGAGTCTGTACCAGGAGATGGTGAGTTCTGGTCCCACTTCTGGCATGAAAGCCAACTGAGTGACTCCAGGCCAATCTGAGCCCAACCGACCTGACAGGGTTGTTGTTGTGGGAAAAGTGAAGTATGTCAGATACCTTCACCACCTTCAGTCATTTGTAAAAGTAATGAAGGCAGGATACAAAATAAATATATAAATCCAACAACGAGCAAAGGAGTGGTGAGAAGCACCTCCCCCACCCGTCCACCTGGCAAGTGGCTCTCTGGACCTTCAGGTGAAAACAGGTGTAGCCCGCCAGCACAGCTGGCAGCAGACTCGGACGGTGAGGAGGTCGGGGAGGAACTTGAGCCAGTCCTGGAGTCTGGAGAAGGATCTGTCTGATAGTTATCAGCTGCCTTTGGAGTCAGATATCAGTGGGGCAGAAGAACAGCTGGAGCCTGTTTCCAGTGTGTGCATGAGCAGAGTTGCCAGACGAAGGGAACAGTTAAGGAACAAGGATCGACTTGGGAGTAAAGCCACAGGTGGACAGTGAGTGAATGGGCCCTCCCAGAGGGAATAAAAGAGCAGCAAAAGGGGAGTGGGGTTTTGCAGGAGACAATTAGTTCCTTCCTGCATGCTTGCCAAGTATTGTGGCATCTGGCAACTCTCCAAGCCTGATGAAAGGTCTGCAATTGAGAATTATCTTCCCGGACTTTGCTGGAGAGGAATTTACTGTAAATTAAATAAAAGAGGTTATCAGGACGAGGACTTGTCTTCGTACTGTTGGGGAAACCTAATTCAGAACAAAAAGAGATGGAGCCCACCCACCTTCTCGATGGAGAACGCTGAGTCCTCAATCAGACTGCAAGGAAAGAAGGAATCAAGCGAGGGAGGGGGTGGAGAGACAGACTCCACTGACAAGTTGAGATCCGCCTCCACCAGGTACGGCTGGCTGGAGACTCCCGGTGTGATGGTGCTGACCGGAGAAGGGGTTCGGGAGACTTCCCAATCCACCTTCAGCTCTTCGTCTGGGCTGCTCATGATGTCCAGGGAGAGCGCTGTGGAGAAAGGTAGTTTTGAAACCAAAGCCCATCATCCTGCTCCCGACAGCCTCGGACATGGGATATCCCCATGGTAGGTTTAGCTTCTACCATTCAGAGCTGGGCTGTCTCTTCCTCAGGAGACGCCCGTCAAGGTGGACAATATGACAGGTAGTCCTCAACTCATTTAGTGACCAAAATGGAAAAATGTGACTTAGGACCAGTATTTGCACTTACGATTGACGCAGCATCAACATGGTTGCAAGAAGCCGGCATGTATTTAATGGTGGTTGCAACATGCCGAGGTCATGTCTTCAGCATTAGTGACATTTCCCCATTACCTTTAGCTGAGTAGATAATGGAGAGAACCAGATTTGCTTAATGACCATCGGATTCACTTAACAATTGCAGTGCTTCACTGAACAACCATGGCAGAAAAGGTTGTTAAATCAGGCACAAGTCACTGAACTGACTTAGTTGACAAAGGAAATTCTGGTCCCCACCGTAGCACTAGCACTTAGACTTATATACTGCTTTACGGTGCTTTTACAGCCCTCTCTAAGCAGTTTACAGAGTCAGCCTCTTGCCCCCAACAATCTGGGTCCTCATTTTACACACCCTGGAAGGACAGAAGGCTGAGTCAACCTTGAACCTGGTGAGATTCGAACTGCCAAATTGCAGTCAGCCGGCAGTCAGCAGAAGTAGCCTGCAGTACTGCACTCTAACCATTGCGCCACCGCAGCTCTTTAAACAAAAGTGTTGAATGCCTCAGTAAGAAGGCACCTAAAGAAGCTTCTCTCCTATAAGTCATTTGCAAATATCACATAATCCTATGAAAGGACTTGATCTTGATCCATTGATGCTCTTCTTGTTCTGATTGAGTACTTAGGAAGTGGATAGGCAGGGTATCCCGCCATAAACCTATACACGTAATCTCTACTTTCAATGCTCATATGCTGATTTGGTAATATTAAGTTTAAATTAATCAATTTTCTTGACAAACACTAATTTGGAATGTTCCATGTTTGATTGCAGAAGTTGACTTCTTTCCATAAACATTATTATTATTATTCCACAAAAATTAAATGTAATTATTGTCTTTTAATTTTAAATATTGAACTGAAGCCATGAAAACTGCTGGGTGTGCGTTGATTTTCCTTTTAATCAGCAACTATCTTGTACTACTACATCTTCAGCAATGCTTTAAGTTCACTGCCAAACCAAATTAATCCAGTAAGTAGTTCTCTTCCTGCTGACAGAAGCCCAAGTTGTTCCGCTAAGGATAGGAAAGTTAAGGAATTCTGAATAGCTCTAGATCTTGTATGAATTGAGGTTATAATGCCCAAGTATATTTTGAAAGTGTAAAAGGTGAAATCCAGGATTCCCAGTCTTGTAGCCTTGCACCTGTCAATGCAGTTACATTTTTATGGGGACCAACAGTTTAGGAACCATCACTTCAAATTCTATAACATCAATTAATTTCCTTTCCTTCACCAAAACAGGCATCGGTTTCAGAATCAGATGTTTTTGAATGAGGAAGTTGAATGAATGCTGATCTTCATAAAACCATTAATGTAGCAGTTTCATGTCCACAATAACTATAGAAGTGAATCTATTGAGGCTCAGCTAGTAATTCTGCTTGATGTGTTGAAACTTGCTGATATATCCATGTGCCCTAGACTTGGGCAAGAGTCTAGTAAAAATATGGCCATAATTGATGAAATCATAATCATTACAACAAACTTGATAAGTACCCAACATAGCTAAGCAGAAAAGCAATTGGTATTTTATAGGCTGCTTAATGCCATGTTATCTCTGGAAAAGTATGAACTTATAACAATAGAAGCTATAGATAAATTTCTGCCCTGAAGGAAGGAATTATATACAACAAAGGAAGTTAGCACAAAAATGCCAGGAAACAAACTGCAGGTTACTTTGACTTCTTCAACTTCTTCAGATATTTTTTCACATGAGGTCTTCTTAGTGACTGCTATAAATAGATTCCAATTTTTAATTTCACACTGTTTTTTCCTGTGGTCCAGCTTACAGAATTCCAGCAAGAATAAATTAATGCCCTCTATGAGTAAAGAATGTAGTACCTCAGGAACAAAGAACAAGTTCTAAGTGGAACAGGTACATTAAGCAAGTATGCTTTCTGTAGCTTATCCTTAGAAGTGTACAAAAATGCTTGGAAGCCTGGTATTACCAGGATAACCTTTGGTAACAAGACAGAAAAGAGGAGAACATCCTAACAAGATTCTCTAGCGCCAAGACTCAAAAGATGAATTACAGCAAAAACTTTTGAGAATGTTGCATGAATAGTCCTATGTCTCCTTCTTGTTAGCTTCAATCATCACTCTCTCTTCTTGACACATTTCTTGACACAGAAGGATGCGGGTGTAAGTAAAGCACAAATCAACAATCTTTGGGCTATTTTACAAATGAATAGTGTCCTAGAAAATCACAGCTAACTAAGCCTCCCCATTTCTCCTGCAGTAGTAGTGACTGGATCACGGAAGGAAGAGTGATGCCTCCTAGTCTAGCTCAGGGACAGCTTCTTCTCCCCATCCCCCACCCCCAGTCTGCCTCTTAATGGCCAAAGACGGAGAACATCCAATCTCTGGATCACTGCCCAGCAACAAATAGGATGAAATGTTTGCTGGGACAGGCAAGAAGAGGACACACTCAGCTGCATAGTAAGTAGGCTTTCTGCATCTGAAATTTTTGACATCTGTCAAGGAGATCAATTGAATTTAAGTTTAGCAACATGGTTCCACACAGTTGAGTTGATAATACCCAACAGAAGTTTTGAATGGCATGGAAGAAATTTGCTTTTAAAACAGTCCACCTGGTTTAATACAAAAAAATAGGCATTAGCAGTGGTACAGTGGTTTCACTGTTTATGGCTAGAGATCATCGAAAGAAGGATCAAATTGAAATTTGGTTGAGTAAACTCAACTAGTCCTCAAAACTTCTTGCATTGGGTATTTTCTCAACATTCAGACACACAGACAACATAGAGATAGGTAGAAATAAAATTTGAGAAAATCATTGGAGAACGATGCTATACCATGTATACCTTGAGCCATTGCTTCTCAGTCAGGGAATCACTATAATCCACTTCCTTACGGTGACGGGAACCTCTACCAAACATCTTCTCTTCCTCCTCCTCACAGGTTAGTCTTTCTACTTCTGCATCATCTTTAATTATCCAAGAGGGCAACTCATCCTCTTCCATCAATCGTGGCTTTCGCTTAGGATTGCGGGCCTCCTCTCGCCTGCGATCCAAATCCATGCGCTGTAGAAGGAGAACAGCAATTTAAACTACATGTAGTACTGCACTGGATTTTCTAAGCTTTATGCTCAGTATAGTCATTTATGGGGAACAGATGCAAGTCTTCCTAGTTTCAACATAACAAAGTCCCTTCTATCTTAATTAAAGGGGGAATTATCAGGTATAGGAAAACCATCAATCTTAAATGTTTGGAGTTAATTTTGCAAATTACTTGGCAAACTATTAAGAGATTTTGAATAACTGAACAATACTTGAATTCTATAATACTCAGTTTCAACATTCAGATACAATGGAGTAAAATGTTCATCACTACCAAGCAACATGCCAGAATATGGTGATATTTAAAATCAATCAATCAATCCTTGCCTTAGAGTGAGATTATCTTTTTTCATAAAATGGAAAAACCTTTCAGCTTTCCATCTTTATACTTTATTCCACTTGTTATTTTATTCTAGACTCTAGAATACAACAATATCAGAAACAGAATGCAATGACCCACTGGTGCTTTCCATCTAGCCCCCACTTTGAAGTTCACTATCAGGCTGGGAAAGGCTGGTTTAGATAATCAAAATGTTAAGTAAATCAAAACTATGGACAACAAACTGGCTCTTCATTAAAAAAAAAAGTGGTTCCTGAGATCTAAGGAAGACTGTAATCTTGTTGGTGTCACCAAAATGAGGAAGATTTTTTTCCAGGTTTCTTGGTTTGATAGATTTCTGAAACATGAAACATTATTTCAAATATATTCCAAAAGTTTTTTTTAAAGAAACAGATTTATAGTTATGTAAAAATGCATGATTTAAAAGCAAGTACACTTTTTTCAGCAGAAAACTGTATTGGTCTCAAATTAATACTGGTATATTGATATACATACAATTTCAATATACTACAATACACATTGTTTTTTGGATGTAAGCTTCCCGGTCCGACTAGTATTTTCTTCTCCATGTAATAAATAGATGAGACTGGAGATGAAGACTCCTGCTTGCCTATGTCCCTCATCACTTCCTGTATAAATAGTTAGGCAAGTAGCTGATGTTGGCTCATCTCAGTAAGTAAAACAAGAGTAAATCTGGTTGTTCTTGGATAAGACTACCAGAGTCTCAGGAATACAAGTTAGACTGGGAAATTAAAGCAGAAGAAGGTAGGGGACACTCACTTTTGGCATCAATGCTCAATTTTCCCAATAAGGATGTGCCCATAAGCCGCTTGGAGTCAAGTTTGACTCAAAACAAACTTCACTTTCATCCAGCACTGAAGACAGGGGACTGCTGATTTCCCTCCTTCTAACTTCCTTTCTATACTTGGAAGGAGGAAGACTTAAAACTATTGGACAAGGTGGGACAGAAATGGATGAGAGAAGAGGCCATTTTCCTTAGGAAGGTAAACCTGGAAGGATTTGGAGGTAGCCTAAAGTGAAACAGCTGTAGAGTGTTATTTGTCCCTATTCCATAACAAGTCCTAAGTATTTAATATGAAATATACATGCTGGGACAGGATTTTGCTTTGGGGTTTTGCTTGTTCTTGCTTGCTCTTTTATTTTTTGAGTGGACATTTTAAAATCAATAACCACAATCTTCTCCCCCCCCCCCCCAAATAACACAAGGCTTCCCTTGGTTTTCAAAATAACCTTAAAGCAGCACAGAGAGTCACAAGCTTCTTGGGTGTGTGCATATGAAGGAACCCTGATACTTATATTGAACTAGGTGATACTGGGTTAATGCCTTTGAACTATTTTTCTCAAGTATTGTGAAATCCAAAGGATCTACAAAAGTCTCTTAAACAGGTGTTTCTTCTCTCTTTGCACATATGTACAACCTGCCTTCCTCTGACATGAGTGTTATCTCCTACTGACTTCCTAAACGAAATTTAACTAACTTAATGTATCTGAAGTAATAGGCTGAACTTAAGAAGAATAAAGCTGGCCTCTATGAAACACAACAAGCAAAATAGCCACTCTCACCATAAACAGGTCAAACTCCTCCTCATGACGGGCAATCATCTGGTTAACTGTTTCATCATCTGGGACTTCATCTTCTTCCTGAAAGATTTCAAAATTTCCCCCATTTAATTCTTCCAGGTGCTCGGAGTTTTATACTGATTGTTTTACCATCTCAAGTTTGATTTGGCAACTTGTGTGACCATATATATCTGGTGGTCTCAGTGGACAGTAGCCACGTGGCAGACGCTCCCCATCAGTGTTGGCAATTTTGCTGACAGTCTTAAAACAGTGAGGACTAAGGACTGGACGGGCACGGCGACTGAATTACCCCTCTAACCTTTAAAGGTGGCTCCTCCGAGTCGGAGTTGAGGCACAGGGTTGAGGCAGTGTGGGGAAAGCTTGCGCTGCCACTGCCGCTGCCCGTACTGTATCTGGTCTGTGGATAGATAGAGGACTTCAGTCTCCAGGGCTATCAACCCAGCACCTTTCACTGACACTCAAATTCACTTCCTAGGGTGACAAGGGTTCATGCCACTTCCTTCCAGCCCACAGTCCCTTGGCCTCAGGTTTACAGAGAACAAGGATCGAGGCAACACATTCCTCAGTCATGCACGAGAGAAGGAGAAAGCCACTCCCCGTCGCCCCTTACCTCATCTTGCTCCTCATGCTCTAAGATAGCCTGTAGGAAAGCTCGCCTTTCATGGCTGGACGACTTCTGGTCAAACATTCCAGCCTGGATCACCTTCTGATCAACATTCAGCTTATACTTGGCTGCAGCAAGTATCTTCTCTTCCACACTGTTCACAGTGCACAGGCGCAGCACTCGCACTTCATTTTGCTGCCCAATGCGATGTGCTCGATCCTGTGCCTGCAGGTCCTAGAGTAGTAGACAAAAGCCTTCCTCACTGTTCAACAACTACACTCAGCTTTCTTTCAGTTACACCCTAAAGACAGAAGAGGCGATGTTGTACCAGCAGAGGGGCCCAAGACCGGATAGCTCTCCCTTTTTATAAAAGCAGCATTCACGCCTTCCAATAGACTCAAGACCAAAACATTCATCTGGAGATCCATTTCTAATCCCATAGATCACAGGAAATGCTTCTGTTTAACTCTCTGCTCTTTAGGGCTCTGGCTGACCTGTGAATTGGAGGTATGTCCCAACCTACCAACTGAAGACTAATGCCATTGTTCAGGGTTATCCAATGTTTAGAGGACAGCAGCAACATCAAGGGATGCTCTTGGTCTCTAAATCTTTATTGATGTAATAATCCTTATCATACTTGTTTGCTCACTTGTTTATTTGTATTTCATACTTTTTACCATCCATCTCCCACATAGATATTATTTTAATTGATAACTATTTCTTGGTTTCACACACCACTCCTTTAATTTGGCACATGGGTACAATTTTGGTTTTAATTAGCAATTAAATGTTCCTCTTTAACTTTGCTTCAAGATAGTTAAGGCTATGCCCTGAAGACTAGACTAGACTAAGACCAGACTAGGATGAGAGTGTATACTATCAACTCCTGAAGAGATCTATTATCAGATGAGATTTTTTTTTCTTTTTCTCCTAAGGGCACAGAACAACTATTTATGACAATATTTTAAAACGGTAATCATCCATTTTGCCGGAATTCTCATTATAGATTGCAGGCAGAAAGGAATTGCCAAAGATTCAGATATTATTGAAACTACAACCTTCAATAAAAATGCCTTATATTTATAATCCACAATCCTTGATGAAATATAAAAAGTCCTTTCTTTTGCATTAGTTACCATATATGTAGCATTATAAACTTTAATTTCACCATTAAAAGATAATGCTCTACTTATTAATATTTTTCCCTTGAAACATAGTAAAAACACTTTTGCTACCTGGTGAGGATTCCAGTCACTGTCAAAAATAATCACAGTATCAGCAGACTGCAGATTCAGTCCCAAACCCCCTGCTCGGGTGCTCAGAAGAAAAATGAAATATTCAGAGCCTGGCTCGTTGAAAGTTTTCAGCAGCATGCCACGATCTTCAGCTTTAGTGGTCCCTTTAAAAGCCCAGAAAAGAAAGGGTTTCCCCTAGTGCTACAATATTTTACTTCAGGATAAAAGCTATTACAAAAACTCCCAAACTCAGAAGAAGACATAGAAAAAAAACAAATTTCAACAAAAGTTGACAAAAGTGACATTTTAGAATTATTACTTATGAACAAGTTACATCACAATTGAAGAATTCAATTCTTAACATTAGGAATTTACAAGGATAAATCAGATGGTTTGGATTGGCAGACATTGTTTGGACAGAATCATCAAGATAACACATGGAAATTGCATTTGGTTAACTACTTTATAACTTGCTTCCTTTCACTTCTGAACTTTACAACAAGTGGAGAATAAGCTAAAACTGAACACTCAAAAGAAGCTGCAGTTAACTGATACCAGGTATTTTCCTTTATGCCATTCCCAAAATTATTGGGACAGGCCTATAATTTCCTTAATTAACATCTAAACCTCCATTCAATATTAGCAGCCTCAGCCAGTAATGACCACATGATACAGATGAATCTCTCAGAGTAGTGTGGCTGTTAATTATAGTCTTAAGTGGGCAACAAACAAGAAGAGCATATTTTTAAAAATAAAAACATTTATTCTTTTCTAAGCTTTTCTTGATAGTCAGTTCAGTATAACCTAACCATAATTTTTGAGCAATGCTGGGACTTTAATCATAAACTTTAGCAGATTATGCCACCGGGCTACATACACTAGACTGCACATACTTCAAACTATATGGCATCCATTCATAATTACTCTATAAACTCCTCTTTTATTTCCTCCTCACGAAGTGTTATGGGGAGAGGGAAAAAGCTCAGAACCACTTTTGATTTCTTTCTTTACAGAAGGGCAAATTAATGCTGGATTAAAGAACAAAACCTTAATCGAGAGTGGAAAAAGAAAAATTAAAAAGAGAGAAAGAATTTTTGCCTTGGTTAAACAGGACTAATCTATTGGAACTAGACCACAAATATGTCACTGTAGATTATACTTACCAAAATATCAGTCAATCAATCAATCAATGCTATTTTAGGATCAGAAAGAGATTCAAAATATCTCTTATCCAAGAGATTTGTAATTCCATGAAAGCATTAACAAAGTAGTTATTGGAAAAATGATTGTACATTACATAATGGTTTGAGACTGAAAATGGCAAGTTGGAAACAGAAAAGTTAGTCAAATGAAGGAACCTGATGGACCCCTGAAGAAATGGAAAGAACAATTTGTATTTCTTTTAATAAATGCATCCTTCAAACACCACAACTACCACTAATCAGGTATGCCTTAATACAATTGTCATTTATGTGGAAAATAAATAGTTTTCAAAATATTGTCAACTGCTGTAAGCGTGAGCTCCATATTTCAAAAAGTTTTTAAAAATATGGGAAAATTATCACAGAATCAGAGATTTGGAAGGAACCTTGGAGATCTTCTAGTCCAAGCTCCTGCCTATGCAGGACAAATGGCTGTCCCACCTTTGTTTGAAAATCTCTCGTGATGAAGCACTCACAACTTTAAGAATCAGGCTGTTACATTGTTCAATAGCGCTCACAATTAGAAAATTTCTCCTCAGTTCAAGTTTGGATCTTTCACTCCAAAGTTCCACCAGTTGGTGGATCATAGTTCCTAATTTCTAAATCTCAGATATTACAAACTGTCAGGTTTGTCTTCTTCGGCTTGGTGCCTCGCTGGCATCCTGCCATCATGGGGAGGGGGCACTGGGGGGGGGAGATAATGGACAATCAACCTGTATGGGGATGTGATGGGAAATAAGGAGTGGGGGATGACAGCTTGATGAAGACCAGAGAAGCACAGAACCAACTTGTGCCAGCACTCAAGGCCATGCACTCTTGGATGGAACATGGACTGCCCCAAGAATTTCAGTGTTCCTCAAAACACCTATGCAGTTCTTCATTGGCTGAAGACAAACTGGTAATGAGGGAGGATGGGGATGGGGGGGGGGGAATGTTTAGCTTTTTATGCAGGGAACAGTTCTAGCCGGACTTTACTGCAGCCAGCAACCTTCAGTAAAAGAACTCATCACTTCACTAAAGTGGATTGTTCATAAGGGCCCTGACTGGGGGCAGGTCTGACACATACTTTCAATGGCTTATACCAGCACTGAAGAGAATTTCTCTTTGCCCATATTGAAAGAAGATGAGCCATTTTTACTTTTAAAAAGCAGCTCCACACTCACATTGGAAGTACAATGGGTTTTTTTATGTGCTTTAAAATATATTGCCTGGAGAGGTCTTGTGGGGCAAAGGTATGGAAACAACTAAATCCTTTTTAAAAGATTTACATCTTAAGGGAGCAGTTCTAAGCAGCTTGCATGTACTGACACTGTGAAGAACCACCCAGCTTGATTCCACCCATACTAAGTGGTATAGCCACCACCATGTCACTCGTTTTCCCCTGCAGAGACCTTCTGCTCTTCCAAGAAATGACCCAGACCCTAGGCCTGAGAAAAAGCTTGTGCAAAAAGAATGGCTGCATTCTTAGTGTGTGACCACGGCCAACATGATGGCTTAACATGGCAACTTGCACCTACAGTACATATGTAGAATGGTATGCACAAAGAACACTTTATCTTTGATGCAGGAAAATTATATTCCACTTTTTTTATAAGCAGCTCAAAACTTCACAACTTAGGTGACTCTTCAAAAAACTCTGTAGCCAAGTCAAATTGGTACTTCCCAATCCAAAATCTGCACAGCATGTAAGTCTACTGACAAACTTACCATCTAGCCTGAGGTATTTGAATCCACGGTAGGCAAAATAATCTTCCATTATGGTCATGAGGGAGGTCATCTGACAGAAGAGCAGTACCTTGTGGTTGGTAGCTCGCAACTTGGGAAGAATGCGATCTAGAAGCTCAAATTTCCCAGAAGCTCGATAGAGATCAAGACTAGGTTATGCATGAGAAAGAGAAAAAAGGAAGATTTTTCTCCCCACCAGAACAACCAGTTTCACATGTTTTAACTGCAGGATTCCCCTTCCATATTAAACCTTTACAGAGCAATCTCTCTTTTTATATTTAGACCACAGAAGTCCTATTTTCCTAAGTTTGAAAAACTAGGACACTCTAGTTGCTCTTATGAAAGTAGCTATTCTCCATTATAGCTATTGGGTTACAAGAGCTGGAACTGGAACTTCCATTGCTAAGGAGGGGGGGGGCGGTAATAAAACACAATGTCATGTGATCAATCTCAACAGTCTTGGTTGATGCTGTAACCCCAAGATGTGCAGGTTGTTAAGTGGCAAGTGGAAGGAATCCTAGGTAAGCAAATCAAGGATGCTCCAAGGGAGTGAGGGACGCCAGGAGAGACTCTTGGAGGGCTGATACAGGCTAGATGTAATTTGAGGGAGGCTGAGGGAGAGCTCGAGAGCTCTGGCACATGCTGTGCCCAAGTGCAAGAAGGGCGGGGGATGGATGGTGTGGTACTGCATGAGCATAGGAAGGTCTTGGGGATAGATGGTACAGTGGGGCACGAGCACAGGAAGAATGGGGGAAGGTCACATGACTGCCACCTCATTTTTACGATGGCCAATCACCATATATGCGAGCTGGTTGCCAAGCACCCAAATTGCAAGTGTGTGACTGCAGGGCGCTGGAGTGGCTGAGCTTTGAGGACTGGTCATAAGTACTGTACCACTTGGTTCAGCACCCTTGCAATTATGAATGGTGGTCATTAAGTGAGAACTACCTGTACGGATCTTAAATTAAGTAAACCCAGATAAGCTTTTAAGGAAGGCTCAGACTTTAAAAAACATCACTCCCGAAACATTAATCTGTATGATTAGAAATTGTCCTAGTGCTAGGATTGTCCATCAAAAACAGATAGGAGATGCCTTTGGGCTTTAAGAAGCCAGGAATAAAGTCATTATTGGTTCAGACTGTTGAGTCTTCACAAATAAAATGAACCACATAGTCCAAAAATTTTGGAGCATGCATCTTACCCTTGCACAATGCCTCCAGTGAAGCCTAAATGCTCAGAAAAGGACTCCTGTAACAAAACGAATGGAAATCAACATAAATACGAAGAAATGATGCCAAATATAACAAAAGAGGATTTTCTCCCCTTCAAAAGGCATTTTGATAGTTAATAGTCTGGGAGACTTGTACTGCACATCTTAGGCTAGTAACTAAGACACATCTTTGTCGTAACTAAGACAAAGTCATATCCATACATATCACTTTGGACAACATTCTTTTTTAACATTTAAATTAATACAATTAAACAGTTTTTCAAATAAACAATGTTTCAATTATAGTTAAAATTATTTTCAAAGCAGCTGGAGATTTTTCCTTGTTTATTTCATGAATGCAAACTTAGGGGTTTGTAATGTTGCAAAGTTCTTCTCAATCAGCCTTCCCCTACTGGGTGCTCTCCAAAAAACTATTGAAGTCCAACATATTTTGAGGCTTTAAATGGCATACATACAATGCTATATTGAGAAACCAAATGTTAACTCGTGAGCTTCTCTAATTTTGAAATAAACCTGGAGGAAGGAGAGAAAGTCATGAATTGTGACATTCTGGAAAGCTTCAGCCAATAAAACAAACTGAAGATTTCTCTTCTTCCTTGCTGAACTCCATACATATCACTTTGGACAACAGAGTACAAGGTCTACATTTTTGATGTAGAGAGCCAGGTCTTCATGCTCTTCCAGAAGACTGGAGGGCCAGCCTCACCTCTGGGGACAAGATGTTCCATAGGGTGAGAGCAACAGCAGAGATTCTCTTCTCAGACCTTGCCAGTTGAAATTCTTTAAGCAACAGGGTCTGTAATATGCCCTCCCTGCCAGACCAGGTGGAATGGGTCAATGTAATAGGGACAAGACAGTTCCTAGGTAGCCTGACCCCATGCCACAAAGGGCTTTAATGATGATAACCAACATCTTGAATTGAACCCAGAGGCAAACTGACACCCAATGTTGTTCACGCACCAAAGGTGTTACATGCACAACCCTTGGGATGCTCAAAACTGTTTGAGTGGCAACATTCTGCACCAGCCAGCTGCAGCTTCCAGATACTCTTCAAGGTAGCTTCATGTAGTACATACTGGAGCACATTGCAGTAGTCCATAAAGGAGATGACCAGGACATGCGTGTTTGAAAGAAGAGTTTTTTGATCCAGGAAAGAGCACAATTGGTGCACAACATGAAATTGAGCAAAAGCCCTCCTAGCTACAACTGCCACCTACTACTTGAGGACTCCCCAGATTATGAGCTGGGTCCATCTGGGAAATGGTTAAGTAGAAATGGTAGTAAATTATCCACACACGCTCCCATTAACTCCTCCTTCAACACATTTGCTCCAGCACATTTCTCTTTGCTAGTCTCTTCTTTGACAACGCCACATTTTTACCTCTATATGCTGAAACATATATGGATGGTTGCAAATCTTCCGCAGCTGCATAATAGTGTTCATGAGCGTTTTTGTACCACCTTTGCCCTACAAGAAAGTGTGAAAAATATTGAAGAAGGCAAACTATTTGTAGCATACCTACATTGCCCAGGGGCCTGTTTCTTCCACACTGTTCAAACCATAGAGCAAATGTTGGATAGTTACAGCTATATGAGTAGGACACCAGTTATGGGACTTTTAATGTATTAAGCTTCATTTCCCCAAATTTTTTTTGTTTTTAGTTTAGAATTGTTTTGCTATTATTTGGGGCAGCTTAAGTTCTCATCACATAAAGTATTTGAGGAAGGTGTAAAAACATATATTTATTTATGATAAGGTCCACAAATTTCTTCTAAGAATCTCTTGTTGTATTGCACTCTCTATCCAGCAACATCATTTGAAACCGATTTCATGGAAGATCTCAAAGAATGAATGCTACAGCAGGGAATCCAACCACTTGGATACAGCTTGAAATTTAGGGGCAAATGAATGTTTTGACCATTGTGCTTTAAAATACTGTTATGATCAGAAATACAATACAATGATGTGTACATCAATGGAGTGCTATTACTAATCCAAATATTTGGTTGCATTTGACTATGCCTCATTCTGGCTAGCTACGGAACACTCCACATATTCGAAACTTAAACCTCCCATCCTGGCTCCATTTCTTATCTGCTGCCCCTTTCCAGGTTGGGATCACAAGCCTATTTATCTAATGTGGAATCCCGCTGTGAACTAACTGAAGCAGCTATTATGTCCTGTCCTGAGCTCAAAAAAAGAAGTAATCTGACTGGTTAGGAATGCTGAAAGTTGTAGTCCAGCTCAGAGATGTAATAAATTAATCCAATAAAAGAATAGCCACCCCTTTTTTCACAATAAGTATAAAAAAGCTGCTCTCCATACCTTTTTGTCTTTCTCAGATCCATCTGTAAGCAGCACACCCTTTGCTTGCATGTGCCTATAAAGCACTCTTTGTAATGCAGACATATCACACTTAATAACATATTCTACCTGTTTGGAAGAGAGAAGACACATGGATTCATTAAAATGCAAATTGTTTTCATATTGCATGGAATCCAACATTATGCTGGTCGTTGACATTTATGACTTCTTTAAATTTTTGATCATATTTAAATAGCACCTGTAAAATTTATTTGGTAAGGGATGCAGCTTTGTTGTAGAGCACTGTGGATTAAATCTCCATAGTTTTAAGACAGAGTTGAAAATGTACACTGGATCAATGGCTTTGTACATGGCATATCTGTATATCAATAATATTTTCATTTTATTTTGTTTCCGGTCTGAGTAGATGTGGAAAATAGGATCCTGGTGTCAAGGTGACAATTTGTAAAGATTTTGTCAGGAAAGCCAATTAATTATGCATTCAGTCAGGACAAGCATCTTTTTCAACCTTAAATGCCATAAATCCTTTGTGGGTGCTGCAGGTTAATAGTGGATAGAGTAAAAGAAAAAGTGAAATAGGAGATCTATGCTCATTTCTTAAAAATACTCATAAAGACTCACATGACTATTCATTCTTAATGCCATAATTAGGCTTCAACATTATCTTTTCAAGTATCTTCTAGGGTAGAACATAGGGTTTAAGAAAAGGAAAATTAACTTTTCTGTCTCTAGCTTCTCTCTCTAATTCTGACATCCTTTCCCTTGTGCAATATTAAGGGATAGAGGTTTCCACAGGGGGAGACGACCTAACTACATGCAAAGAGGGCAGGGAGATGAGAGAAGAAGCTGAATTAGGAGATAATACTCTACATCAGCGGTCGCCAACTAGCGGGCCGCTGATGAGAAAATTTTGGTGGGCCGCAGAGAAATCTAACCCCCAGAGCACCACCCCAAAGCAATTAATCCAGGTTGCGCAGAAACACAAGGCTGCTCAGCCCAAATGGCCCGCGGGAACCCTCCCCGCCCACTCACTCCTTACCCGGAAAACTTGTCTGCTAAGTTGCTATTTTTCCTTTTTCTGATCATCATCTGTTCTGCTGTGCCGGGAGATTTAGATTAGCTAGGAAGCAGGAAATGGTTGGATTTCTTGCTTTCTAGCTAGTCTTTAGATCTTCGGCTCAGCACAGCCGAACCTCCCTTAGGACTGAAGGTTTGCTTGCAAGCAAATTCAGTGCAGACTCACGGCAAGCAAATTTGAGAGACTGAGCTAGCCGACGGCAGATAGATAGATCACTGAATGATTCTGTGAGCAACTCAATCTACCTGCTTTGCCTGATTTTGGATAAAAGTTGCTCTTTTTTAAAATAAAAAATTCAATATTTATATGCATGGTGTGTTGTAAGTTAATTTTTTATGAGTTTGCTTGCAAGCAAATTTTATGTGACAGACTGAACTAGCCAATGGCAGATAGACTTCTGAATGAATCTGTGATTCTGTGAGCAACTCAATCTCCCTGCCTGCTTTTGGGTAAACGTTGCTCTTTTTTTATAAAAAGATCAATATTTATATCAATATTTATAATATTTACATACAAGCCATGCCCAGCCAGTCACATGACCACCAAAGCACACCCACAAATTAGGCCACGCTCACAGAAGTGGTCCCTGGGATCTAAAATTATAAGTTTGGTGGTCCTTGAGGTCCAAAAGGTTGGCAACCCCTGGCCTAGAGGGCCCATCTAAGATCGAAATGTTTTTCTAATGCATGGAGAGTATTCAGGTTTGAATGGGAGAAGAACCAGCTTTAGCTTTCCCCTGAAAAAAATGAGTGACTGAGTTCTAGATACTCCTATTATCTAGTGATTTGCCATCTTTCATACTAATTGGTGTTATATGTATATATTGGGTACACAATCTGGAGGCTGTCCTGGAGGACATGTCTCCTATTCAAGGAACAGGTTGCAGCTGTGATTATGAGAGAGTTCACAAATATAATTTTATCAGCTGCATCCATTCCTAGGTCAATAAGCACTGCTCTATACACATGCCTTAAGTTATCTCCCAGTTGCACTGCTGCAACATACTGTTCATGGGACTACTCTTAAAGTGCTCCAAAATGCAGTGGCACCATAGTACACTCACATAACACTGCTGTTACATGATCCACACTGACTCCTATTAAGCCTCTGAGTGCAATTCAATGTGTCCATTTTCACCTTTAAAGTCCTATAAAATGTAGGCCAGGCTTGTGGCCTGTCCCCATTGGTTTCTACCCATCCTTCCAGGTATAACAGAGTGTACATTTTACAGGTCTGTGATGAAGCAGTGTCACAAGGTGGGGCCTATTGTCCTCAATAAGTTCCTTGAGAGCAAGAAGAAAGTAGATCAGGAGCCATACATATAGGAAGTTTAAATTGGTAATCCAATCTGAGGCTGTAGAAATTTACAAGCTATTTCTATTTACCAGAACTAGATAACAACACGGTAAAATTGTATATTGTCTGTTTTCTTTCTAATTCATATCCTGCTTTTCACAATTATATTTTTCAATCGCCCTAGAATAATTCCTGATATTTTGTTTAAAGTATGTTTTATTTCACAATATACTTCTGAATTTGTGAATATGTGTTCAACCTTAATCATGTCAACTTAAATATAAGCCCTTCTAATGGACTAAAATCTTATAGCACCTAATTTTCAATAGATTTTTGCCCATAGAAATATCCTAAAATATCACAGAATTTGAATCAATAAATACGGCAGGAGTGCACGAATTTCCTTCCATCGATTTTAGGTTAACTTGAAGCAGATTCAGAGTGGCATGTTGGCATGCTTTTTCCAAGGATTGGATTGTCGTTTGCTTGCCAGCACTTCCAAATCACGGCAAATGCGAAGTCGAGTTGTTGAAGGTTGAATGATGTCATCTACAAATCCTGTTAACACATTTCAGAATGATTTATTTCAGTTGCTGTTTTATGTATATATGTCTACAGGCCTTTGATCTTAATCTACAGGGATCAATCCTTCGTTATTATGCACTAATAAATATAAAGAATATCTTTATAACTGGGGGGGAGAGGTTATTTCTTGATTATTTGATACTGTCGTAAGAATAGATAAGAAAATAGTTTAATGTGCCAGGAATTTTAATTTTTAATAAAAAATATATTTAATTTTAATTAAATAACATGCAGGCATAGGACTTATCATTTCTCCCTAAAAGTGTAACTGGATAACTACTTCCTGTAATTGGAAGAGAGATTGTTTAAACCAGTGGTCGCCAACCGGTGGGCCACAGCCCACTGGTGGGCCGTGAGAAAATTTTGGTGGGCTGCAGCATGCTGAGGCGGGAGGGCAACCCTGCAGTCTCCCTAGCAAATCTGTATTGTGGCTTCTGCCTCCTGCCTCAGGGCATCGAAGAGGCCGAGCAGCAGCAGGAAGAGCACGGACCTCCTGAGCTGCAGGAAGCAGCTGCCCTCAGGTGAAGATGTTGCGAGGGGGAGGCTCGACTTCCCTCTTCCTCCTTGCCAGATGTGCTCACATGCTCAGCGGGAGGAGGCAACTTGTCAGGGGCCAGAGGGGTGGTGAGCGCTTTGTGTGTGAGTGCTTCTGGCGAGGAAGAGAAGCTCCTGGGGGGTGCAGGAGATTGCACCCTACCCTCGCAGGCCAGGAAACACCCAGGAAGGGCTCCAATGCCACAATCTCCTGTGCCCCTGCCCTCAGGAGCTTCTCTTCCTCCTCGAAGTGCTCATATGCCGAGCAGGAAGGAGGAGGCTTGTCGGAGGCCAAAGGGGCAGTGAGCGCTTTGTGTGTGAGCACTTTTGGCAAGGAGGAAGAGAAACTCCTAAGGGGTTGAGCCTCCCCCTTGCAACATCTTTCCCTGAGGTCATCGCTGGCAGTCGCTCAATCACCTTGATGCACGGAGGCAAGAGACAGGAGGTAACACCAGGTCAGAGGTTCCTTTTCTCCCATCTCCTTGCAAGCCAGGCCTATGCCGCAATCTCCCACGCGTATGAGTCCATCCGCCACCAGTATCACCTGTTGCCCCACTTTCCTGACAGCCATCTAGTCTTCAGCATGTAGCTCGTCAGCCTCCAGAGTGGAGATTGCCCACTGTGCTGAACCGTGCATGCCTGCCGCTCTTCCCGGCAGGGGGAAGCGACCCCTCTGGGTTTGTGACTGGTATGTCTTAACTGGGACCGGGATGACTTCGCCTCACCCGCGGGACCACTAAGCAGCAGCTGCCAACTCTTTTCTCCATGCACCAAGTCTGCCCACGGGAAAGAGAGCAACTGGGGTATCAGTGTAGCTGCTTGGTTAGTTCATAATCACCCTACCTGAAGAGGGAGGTGCTGGAAGAAGAGGAGGAGGCAGTAGTGGAGGAGCAAGCCAGGTGTTAAAGACCCGGAGTTGGGGGGAGGGTTCCAGGCCAGCTCTCCTTCCCTCCCCCAAATCCAGGCAGCCACACCTGGCAAAGGAGGGAGAGGTTTCCTCTGACTTGGGGAAGATATGAAACAACAGGAGACCAGATTTTTTGGGGGGGAGGGGGGCTCTGTTTATATATTTTTTGTTATAATTTATATATATGTGTGTGTGTGTTAAGTTTTTGCGGGTATTTATATGTATAGTATTCAGCTTTGTTTGGATGTTTTCCCATGTCATT
>JANHFN010002157.1:67896-79445 GCA_032468175.1 Toxicocalamus goodenoughensis
CCACAGAACCAGTTAGTGGTCCCTGGGATCTAAAATTATGAGTTTGGTGGTCCCTGAGGTCCAAAAGGTTGGCGACCTCTGCTCTAGATGACAAGCCCCATGGATATTTGGCAATAGAACAGAGGCACCCATCACTGCAATAAATAATAAACATAAATTCAACAAAAGATTTATGAATAGTTTTGAAATCAGTTGAGATAAAGTAGTATATTAAAATATTTAAAACATTAATATATTGTTAGTGGACTCCTAGACAAATATGGGAGAGGATGTTTCTGAGTTGATTCTGATCCAAGGCGGGCTAAAAAAAACACCACCTTGAGAAGATTTGAGACACTTTAGTTACTTTTTCCTCTGGACAGTGTAATTTATTCAGATTAATTTCTTGTAGCTGTGTAAGCAGCAGTAGACACCATTTTCATAATAATCACAATAGACCATAATAATGGCTGGTCAACCCAAGTCCACTTGATTTGATCATCTTTGCAGGCATTTCTAAAATGATATTCCATACAAGGTCAAAAACCCATAGTTGCCAATTCTTTTGGAGGATCTGTTAAGAACCATTCTGTTGGATTCCTGCTATTTTATTTTTAAATAGCATGACAAATGGATTGCAATTGTCAGACCAATACAATTATTAACTTGAACATTGAAAAAACAGTGTTTTCCCCAAACATTTAACAAGAACTACAGAATCATACAAAATTTTCTGATTGGAAATTCCTCTAATATCACTAAAAGATGATATTTCATGTTTGGAGGATCAAAACTATTCAAAGAAGATACCAAACTTTCAGGTTTGGTACAACATTACAATCTGATAATGTTGGTTATTTTCATAGGATTATGATAAAATTGACATAAAGGCAACCCAGTTCTTGTTAAATAATGTTACAATGGGTTTCTTGATGAGAATTTGCTTTTAAAAGTCATGAATTTGGGGTAAGTGGGTAGTTAGAGAGGTAAATTACAAACATGATATTACAAACATATTTGTATTATCATAATACAAGCCCTACCTCTTTTGTATGTGTGTTGTAACACCGCATACAACCACAAACAGGGTAGTTTGTCACATGACAACTTTATTAAGTGTGTTTCGTTATTCTGATATATAGTAATGTCCTTTAATGTCTATGGTCGAAGAGATCTAAAGTTTTTTTTGGGAATGTTGTTATAGGTATCAGCTACTTCTGACTTCTCCATCTTAAATTTCTTATCAAAATATAGATCAAATCCAAAGGGAGTCTTTCTCTACCTCTTGCAAATGTATACAGATAAAACAGTAGAGCATTTGCTGAAAATGAGAGGTCAAACATTTATCGGCAGAGCCCTGATTCTCTTGGTGCCACTATTAACTGGGATTCTATGTAGACACTTGCCAGCAAAAAAAGGCCCAAGCTTGCTGGCGGAGAAATCAAATGCACACGAAGGGGCTGCTTACCTCTGACATCCTTAGCAGCAATCTCTTTGTTTTATTTCCTCTATTTACACAAACACCAGAACCAACAATCCATCTAGCACGGCAATATTCTTCATCCTTCCAGATCCATGTCCTTCTCAGCATTGCTATTCTAAGCCTTTTTTTAATGGGCACTGAGTAGTAATGAACCATTAACTCTTCTATTAAGTCATGTGCCCTCTTGAATATCACATCCTAAGCAGCCAGACACTTTTCCTGACCAACAGAATATTTTCTAAGTAAATGAAGTGGCAGCTATCAGATTCCAAAGGGATCAACTTAATGATAAACACTACTTTCCATCAGCAAACAGATTCCAGAAAGAATCTGGAATAATCTCCAATATGTATAATTACCTTTTCAGGTAGCTGTGCCTCCACTTCCTTCTTTAACCTTCTCAGTAGGAAGGGGCGCAAAACTTTGTGCAAACGACGGATAATTAGAATAGTTTCTTCCTCATTCAAATCCACCTGTATCACAACACACACAAATTCAAAGAAACACCAATATTTAAAATACAGTATCTTTCCTTAATTATATATCCACACTTATAAAAAACAAAATATTATTTCATTGTTTCCTCTTCTCTCAAAACTTAACATATTGTCTACAACAATGAATGACCAATTAATTTCACAGAGAAATTGTGTCAAACCAGATTACAACTATGGGATAACATGAATAAGAAGTGGCCTAATGTACTAGCAAACAGCTCCAATTGATACAGCTAGCTTTGGTTGGATTTACTGGGACTAGGTGGAATACAAGTATGATAAACAAATATACTCTGCCCATAATTCATTTAGCATTCTAGGTGAAACAGAAACTTGGATTTGTATCTGAGAAACTATTAAAGTCAAATATAAGGAACATTCTTTTGGCTAAGAATAAATCCATGTTTAACACTGAAAAAGTTGTTAAAATACTTAGTTTATATAGCTGCTTTGAATAACTAGCACAACCAATATCCAATCTTGTTAACAGCAATGTTAAAATTATTTAGATTGTGACAAGTGAGATTTGAACTCAGATAATTCAAGAAAATTTCCATCTTTCAAACTTGATCCTTTAAAAGAGGGAGGTCTTCTCAGGAAAAAAAAATCAACTATCTATTGAGAAACAACACTCTTAAAAAAAAGTCAACCATAAAAAAATCCCAAAGTTTGGGCAGTGCTATACTTTACTACTATAATCAGATTATTTGGAGTCGTGTACAATAGATTATTATGATCCATCACAAAGAGTAAGCAAATCCTGTTCTTAAGTGGAACAGGCAACCCTGCACATGAAAGAGTGAAATGTCTGAGGCAGACTGCCATTGTTCAGACAGAACCCAGTGGCTGAAGAACAGAGTTAGATGCTTCTTTCAGCACTTACCTTTTCTCCAGTCATGGCAAATGGAGCATTAAACCACTGTTCAAATGTGCTACAACTTTTGAAGATAGTTGGAAGGAGGAAATTGAGCAGAGCCCATAATTCTGGTAGCTTATTTTGTAGTGGAGTTCCTGTCAGCAGCAAACGACGTGGGGCTATGTAGTGTGTATTCAGAACCTGGGTGAGCTTGCAATGGTGATTCTTCATCCGGTGACCTTCATCAACAATCATGTATTTCCAACGAATCTGACAATACGAGTTGGCAGCTTTAAGGATTTGCCCAAATTCCAGAATGCAAACTTCTTCCCACAGGCCACATTCTCATTGTAAAGACACTGCCTGCCTGAGCTAGGTTGTTACTGACTTTGTCTTAAAAATGTTATTGAACTAAACAGTATATATTCTGAGAGGAGTGAAATAGGAGTCTTCAACATGCCAATAATTTATATATTCTGCATCACAGATGCTACCAAAAATATTAAATAATGAAAAATAAAATCATCTCATTTATACAGTCTATACCGAAACACTGCTTTTAGAAAAACTCATTTAACTCCAACTCATAAAGATTATTCATTTATTATTTGGTAGATTTTGAGACCGACAAACAACCACAGTTCCATAGCTTGCCAAAACTAAGCTTTATTTTGAGTTTTGAGATATCCCATGCTCCTTGAATTTAATCATAGCCATGAAAGTTGTGAATCAGTTATTACAAACCAATCTTTGAAAATTTGTTGGAATGCTGCTAAGCTACCTGCAGAAAATCAGCAGAAGCACCTCTAACACACACATACACACATTCTCCTCGCTTCCTGCCTCCTCCCACCCTCCACCCCCAAATTGGTAATAATCTAAAGTAAACAAAATAAAATCTGCTTGATCACAATCATGCCCATGTTATCCTCTAGGTAACGACATGGAATTCATTTGCCACTGATCTCTTTCAGGATGTTTTCACAACTTCCCAGGCTAATCTTAAAGTACTCAAAGTACATATAAAATATATTGACATTTAGGACTGGGACACAAATCATGCTTGCCTGACAATGCACATTAATGCTGTTTACTGCTGGCTGCCATTGTTCTATGATTGTATATTTGTATATTTATAGTATTTTTCAGTTGTTCATCAGTGTTTGTCAAAAGTTTGCAACTTTTTTCCCCAGCCAGCATGGGAATTGAGTTCCACATATCTTAATGCTGCCAAGTTTGGAAAACGCTGTTCTAAATCAATTTCTTCTCAGATGCTTTTAAGGAAAAAATTATAAATAGAACAACATAAATAAAAAAATATAGGAAGATGGAAATCTCACTTTTGCAAGAATGTGTTTGTCTTTGATGATATATTCGTATGTAGTAAGCAAAACATTAAACTTTCCACTTCGAAGCTGAGGTACAAAAGCCCTTCGTGCGGCTGGAGAGCCCTAAAAAAAGGACACACACACACAAAACTACGTATAGGTTTTGACATTTAATCTATGTGGTTTATTGCATGTACAACTATGAAATGAATTAACTGACCTACTTTATACGTTTTCCACATGATAGGTAAACGAATCAATAGCCCAGAGAAGGGCATGGATTTAAAATTCACAGAGGTTTTTGTAGGAGAAGACCAGGCTGAGCCGGAGGGAGGAGTCAAATGCATCATAAGTCTTTGCGCACCTCAAGAGAACTGAATCTAACCTTGAGTGCCTCTCTTATCTCCAGCACATTTCTTTTAACTGCCAGTTGGCCAGATTCTTGTAGAGAGATTAAGCTTGAAATAAATTTTCATACACATTTGAACTGTCTGAATCTTGTGATTTTCTGGGCGCTTGGAGAGAGGCTTTGGAGAGAGGGAAACTCTGTTCACTGGGGCTGGTTAAACAATTTGAGAAGCTAAGAGGCAACATCCAGAATTGAGGAGAAACAGAAACATGAAGAATAAAAAAAGGAAAATCTGAGGAGAAAAAGGAAGCAGAGGTCAGGAACTAAAAAGCTGATTGGAGGTGGAAGATCTGATGAAGACTTTCAGGCCTTACACACAAAAGTGATACAACGTACATCCACGGACAGAGGATAGCATTAAAAATGGCACTTCAGATCATGAGAAAGAATATGAAAATCCCAATCTTGATGTTTACCTTATATGAGACTTTAACCACGGAAGGAGCCCACTTATCAAATTCATAGGCCCAATTTGATAGAGTTCTAAAACAGAAAAACAGTGAAAATTCCATTTTATAAAAATTATCCTCTGATTTCTTTCAAGAATTAAAAGTTAAATCTCATAACCATTTGTTTAATGAATAAAAACTGTGCATTCAAGTATTATGTACTTATTTTAAATTAATAATTTATTTCAACAGAAGATGGAAAAAGATGAACAAATATCAATAAATAAAGGGTTTACAATGATAGAATTTAAAATTCACTATTTTATTAATTAATTAAGTTCATTGTATCATTTTAAGAAATAACTAAAAACTCTATAAAGCTGTAAACATTAAAGTTAATACTGTCATCACCATTATTTGTCATTCTTCCCAAAAGAAGCAACTTTTTAGAAGTGTAACACAAAATTGTAGCCATATCTGCTGGCTGATCAGATGGAATCTACCAGTGCCATACTTGCTCCTCACCCGTGCAGCTCTTTTTATTTAAGTAAATGAATTAAACCATTTCACTGTCTTTTATAAAATTAATGTACATTAACTATGTGAAACACAAATGCTTGAAATCTTTGATTGCCAATTCTTGGTTTCTTATGGAATTTCATGTAAAGCATTTGTGCAAAGGGTTTTTATTTCTCAAAGTTTTATCCAACTGAGTCATTCAAAAAACAACAATAGCAACAGCAACAACAACACTTGAATAGGGCAGACAAGCCACAGTCATGAATACCAACAAGTATAATGCCTGAACCAAACTTGTAAATTTACTAATTCATAATAAAAAAACGTTCTCAGACATTTACTGTTGTTATTGTTGAACTTTGTTAACTTTTTATTGACCATCTGGAACAGTTGCTGCAGCACATCACACGTTTCTATTGCCTTGGATGTTTCAGACACATGTGCCTGGACCACAGACTTCCGAAACCTTTATTTTTCCTATTAAATTACATCCCACTAACACTTCAATCAGCACACACTAACAGTGCTTTTTCACGGATACAGATAGTCTCAAAGTTGCCCACTTGTCTCCAAGATATACTTACGACAGAGGTACTATAATGAGGAAGGGTCCGTTGATTCGTTTGTGTTCCATGAGGTATGTAATTAAAGCAATGGTCTGGATTGTCTTACCCAGGCCCATTTCGTCGGCCAGGATGCCATTGAGATTATTATTGTACAATGATACCAGCCATTCTAATCCTTTGATCTGTGGACAGGAAAAAGAAGCACAAAGACATTATAGGGCCTATAGAAATAAAATGATGGCCTTGTTCTACGGAGCAGCTCAAAACACTGAATTTCCACATCCAGGCTCAGCCAAATGGTAAGGACTTGCTTTCTTACCTGATACTGTTTGAGGACACCGTTCACCATGAGGGTTGACTGTTTGTCCACCCTTTCAGTGACTGCATGAGCCACAGCATAGTAAGACTGCAACCCCCTTGCCAGGGCCTGAGACACACCATACTCATCATCCACATCTTGCTTGGCGTTCCTAAGAAAAGGTTTCAAGGGAATGAGAAAGATAGAATGGGAATGTTAACTTTACTGGTGGTACAATTGCTATCTGAGGGGGAGTTCAGAGATTAATTCTTGCCAGGTGTAGGAGAGCAGAACCCCCCCCCCAAAGATTGACTTGTCTTTTGGGGGTTTAATTGTGTATGTGTGCTGTTTTTTTGGGAAATACTTACAGTTTTAAAAAAACACTTGACAGATTATCCCTCCTTGCTACCATCTATTTTAGGGGCAGAGCCGTGGAGGTTTACATTCTCTACTTTAATTCTGAGGCTTCAATTTTGTAGAAAAATTCTGTTTGGCCCTTTGGACAACTGGGAGCTCAGATCTGCTCTGGATCTGTCCTCTCTGGTTTGGGATGGATATGACTAAAGTTCTAGCTTTGTGAATGGAAAAGGGATGTCAGTAATACAATGGGGAATGTTAACAACCAAATTCTGTACTACACGACTGATTCTTTCTTTCATCCAAGAATCTGTTTCCCTTCTGGATGACTGACTGGAATTTCCAGTGAGGTTGCCCGGCTCCAGACTGATTGTACCTGGAACTTCTGAATCATATCTAAAGCTGGGGATATTTCCCATCACTGTATACTAGAGTCTTCCTAATTCTTTCTTGCAGAAAGGCCTGAGGAAGAACCAGAGAATGCAGATGGTCTTGGTGGGAGCTGCTTCACTTCAAGGAAGCAAGGCTTGGTCCTTGTTGCTAGGCGGCACATGTTCTCCTTATGGTAACCATGGAACCATTAAAGAGTAGCAGACAGAATAGACAATTTTTCCCCTTGTTCTCTTCAAGCCTTCCCAAATAAACAATGCTTTATTATGTATAATTACGTAACTGTTTTCATTTATTATTAGTTGCTAGAGGGTTGCTGTCAGGAGAAAGAGGCATCTATAATCAGGAACAGCTCTAATTTCAGAACCTAGGATCCATAGCAGCATCTATTTCTGCATTAATATGAAGGTAAAGAAGAAGAGCAATGACTGGGTTAGCACCTTTTTTAACTACTACCCTACTACAGTAACTATGCAATTATGCTTAGCCATTTTGCTTCTCCTTTGCAATAGAGACTGCAGAAGAAGGAGAGGGGGGCATCTACCGTATCTCTTTCTTTTTCTGCCATTTTGTATTTTGCTAGGCTATTATCTCCTAGGGACTATCCCCCTTAGGGAACCAAGGGGAAGGCAAACCCTTAAGGGGCTTCCGAATTCTACTCTTCCCAAGGCAGAAGATGAGTCTTTTCCAGTGTGAACTACCTTCCTTCACTTAGGGGAGATGTTCCATATGCATCCACTCTCCTTTTTCACCTCTGTTTAAAGGGACTGTTTAAAGAGAGTGACCAAACACCATCAGCATGAGTCTTACTCAATAATGTGCCTTGCATCCACTTCTGATACATCATCACTGTCTGGATCTGGAATCTTTTTCTTCTCCTCTACAGGCAGAGCAGACTGAGCAGGCTGTGGTTGTTCTTCCTCTTCCTCCTGCCACAAACCAAAGTAACCTAATGTAACTTACAACAACTTGGCACTGAAGGATCACCCCGCCAGTTCTGTCCATTTGCCTTCTCCTTCCGGTCCCCTCAGGTTGTTAGCAGCAGCAGCAGCAGAAAAAGGGCAGTGGGTGGGCTGCAGAGCTATCCATTCCCTTTCAATTTTTCTTTTTAATCTGTCTGTTATAAGAATTTTCTAATATTTGGTCCCTGGATATGCATTTTCTCCTCTTTTTACTGCATTCTGTTTTTTCTTTTCTTTTGTGACATTTTTAGATAGGAAACCTACAGAAATAGGGACCATCCAATTCTCAAAAAAATTCTCACACTGTTTTTGGATGAAGATTGAGGTAAAAACTGAGAACAGTTCTAGTCACTTTCACTTTCCTCACTGTACAACCATTAACCAAACAAAAAGGGGAAACACTTTACCTAAACAGGAACAAGGCAATAAATGCCTGCATTAGAAGCGATACAGCCTTAATTAAGAAAACGGACTGCAGAAAGATTTATACCAGTATATTCTGACTCACAGAAAAGGATGCATCTTAGATTTTTTTGTGTGTGTGTCTAATTATCTTTTCTCATTAGAAAGACAATCGGTCAGTACAGGCTCTCTGCACTGTCTTTGCTTAAAGCTTCAGCTATCTTTGCTAGAATGTTGTGTCTCCTTTACTCCTTTCCCATGTGTAATTGCTCACATGCATCTCCACTTAAAATGGTACAATGTAAGGAGAAGAATGGCTCCCTGGAGATACAGTGTCAGATCCGTGTATCTGTCATTTCTTCAGTGGAAGAAGAAAAGGGGGGAGGGAGGCTGATAAAGAAATCCTTTCTTGATGTAACTTGAATACATTCATTTGGATAACCCACACAAGATACAACGGAGAGAGGAATCCCAGATGGCCAGAACCTATCACCTCTGAGCGGCACAGCCAGGAGATGAGAAGACCATAAAAATTCCAGTGAGATGGATGCTTGGGAAACCGTGAAAAAGATTGTTCCTTCAGAAGAGGTGGGGGTGGAATAAACATACTGGCTTTTGTTTCACAAAGTATACATTGAGAGAAGGGGAGGGGTTCTAAACTCCCTCATGCATCCCTGTATATGCTTGAGAGACATTAGACGCTGCTTTAACCCCTACATGAATTGTCTCATCTCAAAAGAGGATTTATTTTTGATACGTTTCCAGAAGTTCATTCTAGTTGATTGAATGGGAAAAGTTCTGTAGCCTGACATAAAGCAGCGTCTGCAATAGAGGTCATCCCGGAGAGGAATTTAAAAAAAAAAACCTTCACTCTACCGAGAGGATCCTGCAATAAAAGAAAATGTCTGAGTACAGCAAGGACTAAGGGGAAGCCGAATGCTGGAGAGAAACATTGTTACCCAGCCAGATACTGACTCGGTGCACCTCATCAAAGATAGCAAAGCTGCCTACGAAACCTCCACAAAGCCCCAGTGGTCTATAGGCATAGGAAAGCTGGGATGAAAGAACCAGGGGAGTAACCCTCACCCGGGGCAATCGTAAACCCTGATGGGAATTGGAGATGGAGGCCCTATCGGATCAGGAAGGATGGGGCAAGGAGCCACTGGCCGATGACCGACTGAGACGGTACATAAATTGCCTCGTGAGGGAAGCCCTGAAGAACTTTGAGGTGAGGGATGCACCAGGACGCCAATGCAGGAAAGCAAGGGAACCAGAAAATGAGAGAACCCAAGCTGCCACCCCAGATTCAGCTGAGAATGATCGGGCAGAGAGACAAGCTGAAGAACCAGCAGCCATACCAGGTACCTGACCCCTAATTGCCCCAGAACAGGGGATTAACCCTGGCCAACCCAGAGACATACAACCGCAGAGGAAGATCCCACCCCTAGGAGTAAAATTCCATGGGGAACCCCAGAAACCAGGATTTTTCCTGGCGCAAATCCTTACCTACATGCAAGAATATGGGCAGAATTTCCAAACCCAGGGATCCTGAGTATGAGTCGTCACCCTGGCCCTTGAAGGGGCAGCAGCCAGATGAATGGTGACGCTCCACAACATCAATGACCCAGAATTAAGGAACCTTGATCGCTTCATGACGGCTCTATGCCACTGCTTCGAAGACCCTCTCGCTGATAGAAAAGCCCGCATCAGAGTCGTAAAGCAAGGCTGTCGCCGGGTAGCCGAATACACCAATGAATTTCATGACCTGGCCGGCCGAGTCGACTGGCCAGAGGATATTCTAGTCTGTTGGTTCAAAGATGGACTAAATGACGACCTATACCTGCCTGGCCCATGGGGCCCCAAACCTCCTGCATGAATGGTACATGATGGCAGAGGAGGCAGATAGACATGGCTCGTAACCGGTACCGCAGTGGCAAGTTTTGGAAAAGATCCCCACCCCTGGGGAAATGGGAAATTTTCAAACCCCAAACCACCATGACTCCAAGAATGTCTGGTTGCTTTAAGTGTGGAAAGGAGGGACACCGTGCAGCAAAATACCATTTGAAAACCCCTGCCAGAAAGCCAGACCACCCATCAGGGGGGAAACCTGGAACATCCAGCCCTCAAGGAAAGGAGACTGGCCTGAGGGGCCAAGTAGATGTGGGATTTCAATCCCCCCCAACCCAGAAGAAGAACCTGCAATGCTCCAAGGGGACCTGAGCCAGTCCGAAGGCGATCTGGAAAATGATCCTCTGGTAAGCAACCCACTCTACCCTGAAGACTGTTCATCCCCAGCTGAGGGAAGGGGGAGGAAGTTGCAGCATTGCTGGATTTGGGATGCACCCGATGCCTAATAAATGCCTCCCTTGTAGAGAAATTGGGGATTCAACTGAAAGAAATGGAAAATCCCATCACTTTCTGCCAATTAGATGGAACTATAGCGGGGGTGGGGAAGCCAGCTAGGTTGACCACAGAACCATTGAAAATAAGACTAGGGAACCATAGGGAGATGCTCACATTCATTGTACCCCCAGGAATGGAAGAGCCACTAGTCCTAGGTCTCACATGGCTGCGGAAATGGAATCCAAAAATAAATTGGAGGAAAGGAACTGTACAATTCCAGAGAGACGATGTAGTATTTGCAAATAGCTCAGAGGAAAGGATAAATAAAGGAACAGAGAACAGAGAATCAGCCATGACTGGACAGTCGGCTGAAAGCATTAACATCCCCAATGAGTACCAGGATCTGGCCCTATCTGCACTATAAAAATCCTACCAGGGGCTAAATTCCCAAAACCACAAATGTACTGCATGTCTCCCAGAGAACTAAAAGAACTCAGAGCATTTATCGACAAAAATTTTAAAAGGGGTTTCATCGAATCCGCCCGACCAATAGCTGCCCCAGTGTTATTCCGCGAAAAGAAAGATGGCTCCGTACGCTTGTGTGTTAATTACAAAAAATTGAACATGATTTGCATAGAGAATATGTATACACTCCTCCTCATGAAGGACATGTTAGCCCACCTCTCAAAAGGATTTTTTTCAAAGTTAGACCTAAGAGAGGCATATTACCGCATCAGAATAAAGGAAGGGGATGAGTGGAAGACAGCTTTT